>SNQJ01S0053844.1:82298-114764 GCA_010110895.2 Picea sitchensis
CCTTGATTTTCCTCTTTGCCTTGGCATTTTGGTGACGTTGAGGGGGAAAGCAGGAGTAGGGAGGAAGCACGGGTAATGGAGGTGTATCTGGGAGCAAAGCAGGTTGCAGGGGAGCTCAGCGAAGGGAGGGAACCTCTGCAAATGCAACTGGCAGGAGGCATGGCAACGTCAAGGCAACTTAAGGAGGCAAAGACGCACGTGCGGAGTTAATTCGAATTCATGGCGTTGTGCCATCGAAAAGACAACAAGCTAAGGCCAAGCGCACCGAGAGTAATGGTGCCTGGGCCATCGCAAGCTAGGCTTAAATGCATGAGGGTGGAGGGATGGTGTGCCACGCTTCTGTCACATGGGCATCGCCATGATGGCCTCTTCGTGCCCCCTCCATATGACATTTGTCCCGCACTAGCACCCCATTCGGGTTGATCATATACTTTTTTTTGGAAACATGTCAACGAATTTTCCATGCGATTATATGCATATGCATGCAGGTATATTAGGAATGTGCATACATGCACTCTTTTGTGAACATATTGTGTAACTGGTGGATCTAATTATAATCAGTTAGTCTAATTGTTTGAGAGATGTTATATCTACGAGCATACCCATAGCAGTAAAAGTGCAATGCAGTGGAGTGTGTGAGCAAGACACAATATTGTGGAGTGCGGTGAGGAGATAATGGTTATATGCCTATGTTGGCTACTGTAATTCTCCCTTGAATAATAAGTATATTGATTATCATTGCCCATGGTTTTTTCCCGTATTAGATTTCCACATAAATCACTATGTCAATTGTGTGATTATTGTTCTCGGTTTAATCTTGGTTTTATATGCTTTGCTATCAGAATCTTGTTACATTTTTGCTTATATTGCCTAACACTTTCCTAATTCATTTCTTGATGTGGAGGTGTATCTCAATATATATATATATATATATATATATATAATTCATTTCTTGATGTGGAGGTGTATCTCAAAATATATATATATAACATAGAAAGAAATCAATTACAAATCATAGTGAATGTGATTAATGATCAATGTTGCTAAGGCCTAGAATTTTGGTGTCGTGTGGCTTGTACAGATATAATGGGCCTAATATGTGCATGTAATTTCTAAGGAAATATTATAACTGGTTAGTTAGAGAAATTGGTCATTAGAGAAACATCTAGAATATTTGTCAGTTCTACAAAGATTGGCACGTGAATTCAAATGGTCTTCATAGAGTATCTTTAATTATCAAGAGCTTTCTTAGTGTGATAAATCCTAGAGTTGAAGAGGAATTTGCTTACTTATTTGACAATCGGAAGTTGTGATAGTTTAGTTTCTTAAGGTTATTCAATGTGAACTACCCATTTTAGTCTAATGATAGACTAATTATGGTAATATATTTTTTACCAAACTTTAAGTTTGCATTCTTTCTTTATGCGTAGGGATTTATATAGCCTGAGTGGGCCCAATGGTTAAGAACATGTGTTTCCTCTTAAGAGGTCACAAGTTCAAATCCAGAGGGGGTAGGGTATGTATACCTCCGTAGACTTTACCAGTCAAATCGATGGGCGGAGGAGGTCTCATACACCAATTTGGTGTCTGGCTTGGCTGTGACCTTAAAAATATACTATTATTATTATTATAATTATATATGATCCCATTTGTTTTATAGCCTTACTTGAATATTTTTTTGAATTTAAGAAGAGCATTGTATGTGTAGAGATTTAGGGCATCTCAATTGAGCATACTTTAATGGATCTGGGATTAAAAAAGTATGGATTGTCTTATAGAATCTTGTCTCCCTTTTTTATTGTTCTCATATTTTTCATGCCAACTTTAATAGTGATTGGGTTGCATTTATATAATGTTGTTCATATACCTATCCTTCTTTCTTATTTTATATTGTCCAGGTGGCCTAATTGATTGAATATGTTCCCTGTTACTGATGAAGAATAAATATCTACATAATTACTTGATTCACTTATATGGTTCTCACTATTACAAAGATTTATTAGATTCCTTAGCTCTTATTTGGAACAAATGGATTGCAAACAGTTTTTGGAGTGGATTTTGACCTATTTCATATGCTTGGACAATTGATGTTGTAGCAGTCATCAATCTTGTAAAGAAGTTATTAAAGAAGCCTTGAAGAATTCCTAAGTACTTTCTTAGTTCATTTTTTAATTTGGAGAAGGTGTATCTCAACTTATGTGTATAACAAAAAAAATGATTACAATTGATAGTGAATATGATTGAAGATCAATGCTACCAAGGCCCATATATCTAGGGTCATGTGGCTTGTACTCAGTTTTGGTATATTAATCTTAGTAACAAACTTAATATGTGTATGTAATATATGGGGAAGGATTAGAGTCTTTTTGTAGAGGCCTTCTCTACTAACAACCCTTCCTGATAATTGTTGTAAAAAAAAAAAACAATATTGATTTATATCTTGTTCATGGGAAGTAATTATGATTTTTAGTGACATTAATTTATATATTTAAAATAAAGTATTCATGTAGCATGATCAATAGCATCTAAAGTTTAGGTTTAATTTCCAGCAATACATAGATATGAATGGTTTTGATTTTTCATTGGGAAGCATATGGCTTAAACTAAACTCCATGCTTATTAGGCATAGCTTGCTCCAAGTCATATCTAGGAGAAACTTGTCTCTCTCATTCTAACCAAGGCATTGATGCTCTAAAACAGGAATCTCCAATTTGGAGCAAATTGATATCGAATTGGATAAGAATGTGAGTCTAGTAAGGTCCGAGTAAGGGAACTTCCAATAAGGTGAATCACTCAGTCAAGTGAATTCCTCAACCACATACTAGATGGAAACTCAACATAGATGGGGCTTCTACATGAAATTTGAGAAGGGATAGTTTACATGGAATTTCTTAGAATCCTCACTCTTTTGGTTTGCCCAAGGGTTGGGTGTCCAAACCAATAACTTTGTAGAAGATAAATCCATCAAAGAAGGCATTTTTATTTCTTAGAGACAAGGTGTGGGGGACTTCATTGTGGAAACTAATTCCATGATTATTGTCAATTTGTTAGAGGGGGAACCCAACATTCCTAAAACTTGGAGATTAAGAGTTACTATTCCGATAACCAGAATTTGATGGGAAATTTCCATATTGTTATTTTTAGTTGCATCCCAAGGGGGATGATTAAGGTTGTTGATCTCTTGGAAAATATGGTGACCTCCTTCCCAACTGGCTTATTGATCATTGATTGTAGCAGGGATCTCATCAACAAAAGTGACAATAACAAGTTGAATTATTTTATTCATGATGAAACCTCTTAGAAAAGAGAAGAACCTAGATAACATGGGTGCAAGTACTAGTGTATAAGTGTATGGAAAATGGTTAGAGTGGTAAATGGACAAATGTTTTCTCTTCCTAGCAAATTGGTCGCAATAGAACCAAATGAATTTTAAAGGATGCCTTGTTAGAGTGATCACATGTGGGCTCACGAGTAAGGGAATTGTCAATTTAAACTCTTCAACATGATCAATATTGTCCAAATAGATCAAATCACAACAACCAATTGTTAATCCTTAGATAGCACGGTTTTCTATTTTGTTATTCCTTTGGGAACAAAACCTTAGAAAAAAACTCGCAGAGAAAACCATAGATTCATGAAAAGATTCATAAAATAATTCCATTGCTCAAACTGAAAGAAAGAATAAAGAGCATGGATTACCTCTACAATCGCTTCAAAACAAAACCAATGAGCCAAGTCAACTCAAAGCCACAGAACTAGATCAAGACACTGCCAAACTCAAACTAGAAGGGGACAAGGAAGGAGATGACCTTGGGGTAGAACTAAGAAAAGTAGGTCTAACAACACAGTTTGGCAAGCTATGTGGATGACTAGGGAATAATGAAGCCATGTGTTTTTCATGCAAGTAAGTTGATTGTTTTAAGGGGTCTCATTGGGAGGGTGGACGAGGGTATGCAGTTGGTAGACAACAACAAAGAAGACAGATGAAGGGAGGAGGGGCCCATTGAACACGTGGATGGGTAAGGGGAACTTATAATCAAGATAATCTCAAAGTGTTATCAACACATAGGGAGAAGGAAAACACATAAAGAAAACAGAAAAAAGAGAAATAAAAGAGAACATATGGTAGATAACATCTTTTCACTAGCTAAGTAAACAAACCTTGTAAAATCATTATTCACAATATAAACATCGTATGAGATAAAAATTTATAAAATATCAAAAAAATGTTAATATAATTTTAAAAAAAAATAGTATATATGTAAGATTCTCATAAAAAATTATAAAATATCAAAAAAATGTTAATATAATTATAATGGGCACAATTAATGATGATCAATTAGGTTTCTGTGGTGAGAGAATTGTTCAGAGCATGTCGGAAGAACCACAGTGACGGTGCTTTTGAGAGCTTGTCGACGTTTCGGATCCACAACAGGATCCATCTTCAGGACAAAAAAGCCTGAGGAAAAATAAGAGAGGAGCCTTTAATAAATAGTGAAAATTGAGCCTGAGGAAAAATAAGAGAGGGGCCTTTAATAAATAGTGAAAATTGAACCCAGGGTTTGGGGAGTTTTACAAAATTAGGCATTTAATTAATGAATTAAGATGATAAACCGACGGTGTTAAATAAATTCTAAGCTAAGAATAGGCTAAATTTTAGGATTGACCCTATTATTAAAATTAGTTTTAACATTAATTTTGTGTTAATAAAGGTTAAATTAAGGTTAATATCATATATTAGTGGTAGTAAGCTATGAACCCTAGGTTTGAGATTAATATGCATAATATTAAATTAACTAAGCCGCTATTAGCAAACTAAGGTTAAAAAAGGCTAAAAATAGGTTAATGTTATTAATATTAAATTTTAAAAATAAAAAAAAAAAAAAAAAAAAAAAAAAAAAAAAAAAAATTAATATTAATATTAAATTAAATTAAGGTTGATTTAATGAGGTGGCACACTAGCAAACTAGGGTTAATGTTATTAATATTAAATTTCTAAGTTAAATATAGGCTAGAAAAAATGATTTTATGTTAACTATAGGTTAGATTAAGGTTGATGAGGTAGCAATAATATTATTACTGTTTTATTAGTAGTCGGCTAAGGGAAACCCTAGGTTAGAGGATGTTCAGCTTAGTATTAGGTTGGTTAGTATAAAATGTAATCATTGTATGTCATAAGGTATTAGGTTAAGTTAAGGTTTAAAAATGATTTAATAATTTAAATTCTTAGATTTTAAAAAGGTATCAAGGGTCAAGTGATTTAATATTAAATTATAGGTTAAACCTAGAAACCATAAGGTGTTAATGTTATTAACATTAGTTTTTTGTTAATTATAGGTTAAAATTAGGTTTTATTTAATAAGGTGGCAAAAGCATTATTAATGTTATATTAGTGTTTGACCAAGTGAAACCCTAAGCTCAGGGGTCTTTTAAAATATTTAAAAGTGAATTAGTCAAATAATGAGTTAAGTGGTTTTAAATTAGGGGCTAATTGATACTATTGTTAAAAGTTATATTTTACTTATTACTAGGTTTTTGTTAATTAAAGGTTAACATTAGGTTAATATAATGAGGCATGCTAATATTATTCTAGTGGTGTGGAAAACTAAAGTTGGAATCATTAGTTAATCTCTTGAAATGGTTTAGGGTTGCTATTTTAAGGTTGCTAAGTTAAGTTAGGTATTTAATAAAGGGTTAAGTGGTTTAATCCGACGTTGTTAAATTATAGGTTAAACTTGGTTAATTTGATGAGGTGGTTTTAAATCGCTAACCATAAGGTGTTATTATTAATATTAGTTAATTGTAGGTTAAAATTAGGGTCTATTTAATGAGGTGTCAAAAGTATTATTAATGTTGTAATAGTGTTCATCTAAGTGAAACCCTAAGTTAGAGGTTGGTTTATCAAAGAACATGTTAAGGTACGGAAAAGTGAGGAAAAGTGAGGTTGAAAGTACTAGAGGTTGCGATGTTTTCTTCCCTGATGAGCTGATCCAACCTGCCACCAATCTCTCAGGCCATTGTCTCGCATTTAGGTTATCCTGATTCTCGATGATTTCATCGCTATCTAATTCGTGATTTTAAGGAGATGGTCTTCTTTAGCTAAGATCTTGGTGTCCACTAGGCGTATGTGATGTTTAGTTTTGAGAGAGTGCTCAGCTAGTGCTGAGGTGCGAGTTCATTCATTTTTTATGTCAGCACTATGCTTTTTAATCCTGGTGTTAAAAGAGTGGTTTGTTTCTCCAATGTAGCATTTGCGAGAGGAGCAATCTATTCTGTATGCTCCTTTGAATTTGTGTTGGTCAAGCTTGTCCTTTACAGATCTCATTTTCTGCTTGGTGGTGTTAAGTGGTCTGAATGAGGTCTCGATCTCCTTCTTTTTAAGGATTTTTACGATTTTATAAGTGACTCCTTGGATGTAAGGGAGGTGGTATGGGACTGGTTTCAATATGGTTTTCACAGTTTTCTTTTCAAGGGCTTCTTTATCATGTTGTCAATAAAGATGGCTGCTCTAAAGATGTTGCATTTATTCTGAATCTATTTTGTTCATACCTTCCTTGCATTCTATGAAGCTGCTAATCCTGCTAACATGCGTTTAATACTTTTACAATTACCTAATCACATTAGCGTTTAATATTCACATGTGATTATCCTAACGACTTCTAAAAAGAATTAAAATATATGTAAGATTTTTTTAATTTGTAGAGGAAATAATTTTATTTGATTTTTTATTATCATTTTAATTTATGTGATTATAACATCCATATAAAATAAATAAATAAAAATTAGTATATATCATATATTTTTTTCAAAGTTTTAAAGAAAATAATTTATTTAATTTTTGTATTATCATTTAATTTATTTGATTAATAATATTATATACATTGGAGATTTTACTAATCAAATTGCTCAAAAAAAAATTACTGACTAAATAGTATTATCATTTAATTTATTTGATTAATAATATTATATACATTGGAAACTTTATTAATCAAATTGCTCAAGAAAATTGATAAAATATATTTTATATTTATTAATATAAAATGGTGATAATTTTCAATTTTTTGTATTATAATTTTAAAAATTATAATGAATTTGTCAAATAGTTACATGTACAACAATATTTTTATGCTAATATATATTATCCAACGAAGTATAGAATAACACAATACAAATTTAAGAAAAGTTTTTCCAAATATCTATACTAACTTACGTGGGAAATCAATCCATTTGATCCAATCGTGTCGCAGATTAAACAAATATAATGTTACGCTGAACACGTGTCAAATACCTTCTCCCTGCCATAATAACGTGTAGGAACCTTGCCGAAGCAGCTGTCCTATGCACTTGCCACCTCAACTCAGCTCTCTCATTTCTCTGGTATTTATCGCATTTTCCTGCTATTGCTGTCGTTCATTTTCGCAGTGTTAAATTGGAACTGAGTAGTGGCAAACAGTAAGTTCTATTCATCGATCAGAACTATGTCAGACCTCGAAATTTTCAGTAAGGCTGCTCCAGGAACCGGGAGCCCAAGCAACGAGAGGGGAGATTGTAAGTTAGTGATATATTTCTTGTTGTGCCAGTAGTTAGATTAATGGCTCGTGAATTAACAAGATTGATTGGGAAATGCAGGCCCGTTTTCACAGAGGATTTTCTTAGAACTGGAAGAACTCGGCCTGCCTTATACTGCAACCTATATCCAGGAAGGAGCCGACAAACCCCACTGGTATTTGCTTTTTTCTTTCTTCAAATTGAGATCGAATTATGATTGCGAGTACCAGCCTCCTTTTATGACAATTCCATCCTTGCAGATTATATTATTCACCATAATGAAACAGCTCAGATTCCACTGTACCTTGGTTTTTTGTTTTTTTAATATCTCTTTCCGTTCTCTATATTTAGGGGGCTGAGATGTATCTATGCTAATCCTTAAGCTATTTGTCATACTTACTATTTTGTGTAGGTTTATGGAGAAAAATCCTTCTGGACTGATGCCCGTTCTTAGAGACAGGGAAACATGGATCCAAGACTCTGATAAAATTGCACAATATTTAGACGACCACTATGCCGAGAATACCCTAAGAACCCAGGTGGAATTCAAGAATGTTGGTAGTAAAATCTTTCCGATATTTACAAAATGGCTCCAAAGCAAGGATCCCAACAGCGCATGTAGAGATGAATTTGTGGATGAGCTCGTAGGGTTCGATCGCCATTTGCAGAACCATGTGAGCCTGATTTCCATTCTTTTGTTTAAGGCTTGATTGTTCATTATTTTTTTTATATTGTATTTGTTTAATGCTTAATTGTTCATTGATTATATAAATCTAATTTGAGGAATTAGCCCGCCTTTTCCCTCCCTAAAGCAATTCTACTACTTTGTCTTCGGATTCGAACCTGTAACCTTGGGATTCGAACTCTTTGTCTTCGTATTCGAACCTGTAACCTTGGGATTCGAACTCTTTGTCTTCGTATTCGAACCTGTAACCTTGGGATTCAAACTCTTTGTCTTCGGATTCTACTACTCTGTCTTCGGATTCTACTACTCTGTCTTCGGATTCGAACCTGTAACCTTGGGAGTCGAATTCTTTGTCTTCGGGTTCGAACATGTAACCTTGCGATTCGAACCCTACACTGTGGAAACACATGTTCGATCGACCATTAATTATTCGAGGCTATTTCAACCTATCCCTTCCCGATTGGAAATTGTAACTTTTGGATTGGAACTTATAACTTCCAAGACGCTTCTCCTTTTGATTCAAACCTTTCCCTTCTAAATTTTGAGGAGATGTAATATCCTACCCCTCCAGATTCAAACCTACCCCTACAGGATTGGAACCTGTAACATCTGGATTGAAATCTATAACCTCCCAGGTGTAAACATATGTTCCTGACCACTGTTTATGAATCTCCCAGGTGTAAACATATGTTCCTGACCACTGTTTATGAATGTTGAATGAAATTGTATGCAGGGACCATATATAGCTGGGAAGAGGCCTACGGATTCAGATTTTGCGTTGACACCTAAGCTTCGCCATGCCCGAGTGGCCTTAGCCCACTTCATGGACTTTCAATTTCCCCGGGAGCTCGGCGCACTGCAGAATTACATGAATGTATGTATATGTAGAGAGCATCGTCCTTGCTTGTGCCCTTAAGTTTTTATAAATTACGTTGGTCTGTTATTTATGTATTTATTTCTCAATAACGTTGCAGCGGATGGAATCCAGAGAGAGCTTTGAGAAGACCAATTATCCCAATGACATGATCATTCAAGGGTGGCGTGCGAAATTTAACTTACCAGAGAAAATCGCCAATGCTCCCTAATGAGCAAGCTTCTCAATACATATCCATTGACCACTCTTAATGATTAGGTTAGTTTTATGTAGCTGCTTAAATGTGGAAGATTTGTTTGTAAATGTATACTCATGGATATATGAAGTGTGTATACATCAGAGTTTCTCCAAATCTTTGTGAATCAATATTCTTAGTCTGAAGATGATAAAGATCCTCAACAATTTGTGTTACTGTGGAAGATGATAAAGATCCTCAGTCGTGCTACTATGAAATCTCATTGTTTTAATGAAATCTGTGTATTTCATTGATCTGTAGATCTTCCATTTCAACATGAACTTGTGATTATTTCATACTTTCGGTTTTAATATTTTATAATCAGTTATTCTGTTGGGCACCTTAACTCATGATAGTCATTTACCATTTGTAAATGACTGTTGGAATTTATTAAAAATAATTAAATTAGTCTGCATTTAGAACTCGTAACATATGAATATGAAAATTATTCATTATATTTATTATTAAACTAAACTAAATTATATTTTGAAGTAAATTCAACATAATGATTCAATCCATTATTTGTTTGTATGGATAATGGTCCAAACAATATGAACGTAACTTACTTTGAAATAAATTCAACGATATGAACGTAACTTATTAGTAAATTAAAAAATCACTTTCACTTCCATAATATTTAATTGTTATTTTTATTATATTATTTTTTTAATTTCTTATTGGCTTACCGCTTATATTTCATCATCGAAAAAGAAAGTAAAAAATAAAAATAAATAATGAGTAATGAGTAAGTTTCCAGGTTTATTAAGTTTCAATTTAATAAAACACGTCACCATCAGGTATTGACATGGTTGTTGGCGTGGCATTTTCCATCTAGCCTTCTGCTTATCGGGCTCTTGGCCTTTTCCCACTTGTCCAACCCCTCTAACAAATCCTTCGACCTCCGACATCCCGGGCCCTTGACCCACTGGGGACACAGGGCCATTGGGATGTCAAGATATCGACCCACCGGGTTGTCGGAATATAGACCCCTTCGAGTCACCAATACACAGACCAACACCAAGCGCCCAGTCCAGGGTCCATGTTGGGTCCTAGGACCCGTGGTCCTGCTAATGCCTGCCACCGCAGCACCAACATGCATGCCACCTCATCCACAGTTGCCACCATGTACCTCCCACATGGAATGACACATGGCACCTAACCACTAACATGTGGCACCATCATCGTGTGACATGCAGAGTGACATGTGGCACCCATGTGGCATCATAGACCATCCTCGCAAAATGCCAATTCATTATGACATGTGGCACAATGGTCGCTTGACACATGGACCACCCACGTGATCTGACATGGCATACACATCATCACCTAGAACTTTGGCTTGTCCAATCAATTGATTACACTTGACCGCTTCTTATTAGTTGAGTGATGTCATCCGACGTCTCCCTGATGTCACTTGACCGCTTCTTATTAGTTGAGTGATGTCATCCGACGTCTCCCTGATGTCACTCTCTCTGCGCAGAACCTTTCGAGAGAGGGTGGAACCTGTCCCCACGAACCATGCCCTATTGGGATACTGAGCCATCGGGGCATCGACCCCCCGGTTGTTGGTTCTATTACGACTCACCTCCGATCCCCGATCTCTCGATCTCCCAACCTGAGTTCATAACAGAATCAACAACCGAAATCCCTTGACCCATGGATCTAACAGCCGAGGGCTTAGGGAAATCTCAAGCAAGGACTTGAGTCCATTGGAGCCCATGCTAGGCTCATCAACAAATATGTTGTTGTCGTGTGTCTTCCTCTAGTGTGTGACTGCCACATCTGCACCCCACGGCCCTTTGACATCGCTTCCTCTCTTTCTTGTGCTGATATACGACCAGGGTGTGGAACCATGGGTTGGAACCTTGTTCCCTGGGTGTTGGTGTTTCGACTCTTCCAAATAGATGTAACATGGTGATCTTCCAGGGGTCCAATATTTCGGTAGGCCAACGTCAACTCGCACCTAAGCTTGGACATAAAATTGACGGCCGAGATCTTCACGGGTCATAGATCCAACTGCAACCACTCCAGGATGTCAGCACACAGACTTAGGCTCGAGGGGACCCACACTCCTCTTACTGACTACCCAGGCACTAACATGTGTCAAGGCTTGGACACATAAGTGGCCATGTGGGCATATTTTGTCATCGTGACATCAATAGCTTTGCGGATAACTGAGTTAGGAATCTCGTAGGGAAACCCTACTTTCTCAGGGATGATCGACAACAGGGATCTGGTTTCCCCCAGATCCGATGGCTACGGTTGGAAGGCACCCGTCAAAGGGGTTTTGACACTTATCCATGAATTGGGATAGGGTTGGAACCGAGAGTCAAAACCTTGCTCCCGAGTATCGACTCGTCGAGGATTTCTCACAACTTCCACAAAGGATCCCCAGGAACCCGATGTCCCATTCAATCGAGAAATCTAACCGCCAAATCAAAATCCCTAGGCTCGGTTGAACGGCCAGGATTAACCCCCCGTTAATCTGATGGTTATTATTCCTTCAACGATTGCACAGGGGATTAAATGGTTGTTATTTGAGTTTTCTTTTAGCATGACGGTTTTGTTGCTCAAGTTTCCCTTACCTATCCTCAACAACGAAATAATCTTACGGGATGACACCAAATCGAGGTGTCGCTTCTCCACAAACATTATGTCTTGAATGGAAGGAATAAAACACAGGTTTGGTCGACCCTCTCTAGCCCTCTACACACAAGTCAAAGGTTAGCACAACGCTTCATTCCATCCAGGAATTATTAATCGTCTATATGAATGTGTTTCCCTTTTACCAGAAAACCCAATACAACGATCGATATATATATAACTGTGTATGCGGCAAGCAAGGCACAAGTTTATCTTCTTTAACTTAGAACAATACAAGAGGCTTATGTGTTCACATGTATAGGACAAGTATAATCCTGCATAGTCCACAACTACTCAACACAAAGGCTTGTTACAAGTTGTAGCTCCATTCCCAAGAAGGTCTCAAGGCCTGATATCTAACCTTTGGGCAAGACATCTCCCAATTCTAGTCTACAACTCCAATAAGGTAAAGAATAACATTCATATCATAGAAAATCAAACATTTTCATCTTCAAATGTTTTGTGAAGACTTCAACTAGTCAGTCTTCGCTACTAATATATATATATATATATATATATATATATATATATTCCTGCATGTTCATATTACCAGAGTAGATATTCCATCCATTGAGATTATTAACAAGTAGCCATAAATACATTTACAGGTGTCCTTTATTTTTTTACTCAATGCACAGAGTATACGGTTACTTATTTGAAAATTAGGAAGTGTTGGCAACTGCTAAAGGGTGTGCCACTTTCCACCCAACCATAGGCACAACTGCTCCTAGTAGCTGGCCACCCCCTAGCTAGAGTATGATTCCATGAGGGGAAATCTCTTCTACTCATCAATAATAAAGGTTGAAAGTTACTCTCCTTTTTCTACAAGAACCTGGCAGTCCATTCTTCAATCCACCAAGCAAGGGGGTCTGATGTGATTTCTCATTCAATCATTAAAATTCTCTACATATATGTTTATTAGCTTGATTTGAAGACACTATCTGAAGTTCCTAAACCTAGAAAAATGATCAGAACCAAAGAAAACTCTCACATTCCTCTTCTTTAGATTTGGTCACCATACCCATTCGTCTCCCTCATCTTGTTGTTTGTTTGTCCTGCTCTGTCTGCCCACGATTTTCCTCTTTTCTTTCTTGCCTTCTACAACAAGATTTTGTGGGTCAAATCAGGAGCTTCTAGATGGGTACTCTACCCATTCTCCCATTGATTTATGAGGGGGACTCCCCAACTACCAGCTTGACTAGTAAATCAATTATTTGGGACAGAGGACGGTTATGAGTCTAGGCATTTTTATTTCAGTAAAGTAATGCCTGGTATGGGTCATCTCAACCAGTAATGGTTCCCCTTGCCATTCCCTCTCATGGTATCATAATATGTATAGGCATCACCTTCAACAATTAGTCAGCATTTTCCATACATATATGTATATTAAAATGGAAATATATTTACATCACATCCTCATCAAAGGTTCATCATCTTTCTAAGTTGACACATAACCAATCCATTCCTACTATTGACAATAATCACAAATATATTTACACACTGGGGAAACAGGGGTATTACAATCCCCTCCCCCTTAAAGGAACATTGTCCTCGGTGTTCTTTGCATTTCAGCAACACCAACCATACTCCCATCTTTAAGTGACTTCAACAAGGTTTTCCTTTTTCTTGGTCTGGTCATTTCCTAGACTCTTGGCATCTAGATCGTGCCTACAACAATTTCAAACGGAAAGCATATTAATTCACAATTTCATGAATAAACATTTCATTGTTGTTCATAATACGAGAGGAAAGTTTATAAATCAACACAATACTTATTTGTGCAGGTCATGGATTTGCATCCATATTGCTATCACATTTACTCGATTCATTGTTTTCATTGACATGCCCATAGTGCTCATGATCGTAATCAACAAATTATGAGTTATCGAAGTCTCCTCTTCCTTGTGGTCACTCACCTTCCAGGCTTGGGCTCATGCATCCCCTTCTCTGTTATATAATTCCTCGGGCAATCCATCTTGCTTGCCAAGGCTGTATCGCACAAGAGGAGTTTCAGAGACTTCTCCAAGTCTTACAGCCGAGGCGTCCCTTTCACTTGATCTTGTCGAGGCATCCCTCTGGCCTATGTCACCACAACATGGCATTTTCTATAGTGATCATGGCATATCAGTGGGTTCTCATGTCCCAACTATACCCATTTCCATGCTTTCCCAGCTTGACAGGGCCATCATCTTTCCTTGAGGGCAGATTTTTCATTTCACCTGCATCAATGCATACAACAACTCATGAGATTCTTTCATTAATTCAATCAAAATTCTTTCAAATCTATTACCCACAGATTTTTTATTTCACAATTCCATTTTCCAGATGTGTTCAGTATAGAAACCAGATTCACAAATATAAGATTTCCATCTCATAGCAGTTTGGCTTTTTAAATTCAATATGCTTTGGTCTTCCTTATGGGCTTACAACACTACCATATCCAAAACCCTTCTTCATGCAATTTCAATCTTCACACAACCACACAAATTGTTAGTTCTTATGCACATTACATCTGCCATGATTCATAAACAGTTCTTAAAATTGTGCATACCAACAATTGTTTCACATTATTAGTTGTTCAAATGAAGTCAAATGAGTCATTATTCCTTACTCATGTATTGTTTCATCATACCAAGATTTTTCAAAATGCATTCAAGCATCACAAATAATTTAACCAATGTGTCAATTATCCATGGCCACATTTACACATAATGTAGCCTTGCATTATTTTGTAACTACCACATTTCATGTTGGGTACTTTGCTACGGGGAGTTGGAACTTAGCCAACCTCACACCACATGGATTTTTATCAATATTCACTATTACAACACGAGTATGTTTCCTTCCACATACTGATCATAACTTCAAATTAACACAACATAAAACTCAAATTTTCACTTAATTACATTTAATCATTCTTTCTTTACCTATAACGAAGGTGCCAATGTTCATGGCCACCCAATTCTTCCCTTGACATTTCGCAACTATGTTGGAATATTGAAAAGTCCTCCTTCCATAAGGGCAATCCCTTGCATGCCCACTCTCTATCAACATGCACTTTCTCAATGCATTCAATCCATGTGCTACTTATGAGCACTTTTGTTCATAACCATTCACAATTGGTCAATGCATTCATGATCTATCTGTTCATGAATTTTCTTGCAAGGATTATAAAAATCCTTGGTTGCCAGAGGATCCTCCCTCATGAGTTCTTTCAACAACAACCTTCTTATATCGATCTTTTGATTGAGGTTGTCCACCATTGGCAGTTGTCCTTTTCCAATATCTCCAATGTTTGTCTACACATGACATGCAATATTATATTCACAATTATATTAACTATCATGTTAAATTAAAATGCATGTACCATAGCATTTCAGTCAGTAATACATTCCCAAGTATGCTCCTTCATATATATATGCACTCTATCACATTGGCCTTAATGTTTTTATGGGTGCAAACACAATTAGAATTTTTGTTGTCTCTACAATCATACAGCTGTCAACATTCTCATACTGTTGGAATCATCCACTCATAGTAGCATTTTAGTTTTCTCATCCTAGAGAAACACAATAAACGTCAAGAGAGGAGTTAAGGGATTATTTCCTTTTCCAACTCCCTCTACACAAGCTAAAATTTTCAGCAGACATTATTGTTATGCCTATGTTTTCTTGATAGAGTTTATACACAGTTCCTCCACATGGAACTCCTTCACATGCAACTTCTCTTGTTGCATGTTCCTCACTATCTAAGGTAACCTCAACCATGATTCATCCTTAGCTTCATCATTTCAATGATTTGCCCAAAATTTCATAAGGGATACAAGCATACATCATTATTATGCATCCCAATTTGCACATTCATACATGCACATTGTTCTATTAGTATGTATTCAAATTGTGTTTTCATACACTTAACCTTATGTATCAACATGTTGTGTGTCTATCATAGGCACACTTTAAAATTTTCACATGTGCATATTTATTTAAAATTATTTACACCGGCTCTTTCTAGGGAATGAAGTACACCTTCCTTAAGCTATTATTTAAACAAGACAATTCAAACCCTTCTACATAGGATCAGCCATGCATCCATGGCATTATCCAATATGAGCAAGTACAAATCTTGACTCACATCTCACTTATTTAGGCAGTCATACCATGCCTTTTTAGCATGTATATATATATCATGCATGTGCATCCCTTGCACATATTTATATCATTCATTCATATTTATTTGGTCTTAATATCAGGCTTCATACCAGAAAAACTTACAATACATTTAACCCATGTACTCAAGCATATACATATATACACATATTGATGTCATCATGCAAGTTCACTACTTGAACCTTTTCTATGTCATCCATATACATTGATATTTTAACGTTAATATAAGTGTTCTTTAAATCATACGACCATTCACATGGCAAGTCTCACAAGCATAAATCATTAATTATGTTTCCCTTTCTACAGGGAAATAACCAACAAGAAACCACTCTTTCCCTTCCATTACAAAGCATTCCAAAATTCAGAAATGCAATCTAGGAAATTTCAGCATTACCCAAGGCAATAAAAGAACCATTCTAACTTCTCCTCGTGCTTTAATTTAATTCATGGCCAACATGCCTCTATAAAGGGAATTCTTTCCTAGACTCCCTCTCACTACCACTTGCCTACTAAGCCGTACCTATATGGCTACCATCCACCTCTGGATGTCAATCTGATCCATTGGTCATCTGGAAATGTCCAAGCACTTCCTTTAGTAGACTTTAGATCAACATTTCCTTAATCATTCTACCTAATCCTCATAAGGTAATATGCAATCAGCATCATCAACACTTTGCATGTGTTGTTGACATTCCTGTTGATATCAGGTTATCATCAACCAAAATATCCCATCAACACACCATACCTTACAACCAACCACATGTTATAATAAGTTTATGTGCATGTTACATACATGTTTACTCATTACCATATGCTTTACATCATATCTATATCTTGCATTCTCATGCATAAACAAGTACTCATGTCAACAAACATGTACACATTTTTGTACAACCATGGGCTCATAGACTAGCTCATATGTTCGTATCACTTCACCTCTTTTGTGAGGACTAACAACAGTTCAAAGGGATCTTTCTTCTTTTGCTTGATTAGATTATCTCAACAACAAGTTTCATTCATTATAGGTCAAGTAAACTAACCTTACAATTTTCCATCAACCCTTTATTCATGAGGAGTTATACATACAGAGCTTAGTCTCTTTATTCAAACAACAATTATCATTGTCATGGGTTCCATCAGCCCATTCTTACATGCAGTATTACAACCACCAGTTCATTCATTCTTTGAAATTAAGCATCCCTTAACATGATTCCGCCATTTTATCTTCAAATTCAACCATTGATGCTTACCAACATATTCTCACTCCTATAGGAGAAACTATCAATTCATCAAGTGACAACAATTCTTCTGTTGCAAGAAATCCCAAAACAAAATTTTAAGTTTGCACTCCTTCTCAAGGAACTTGCGCAAATAATAAACAATATTTTAACACAGAAACTCTTCCTAATAGGCTCATCTTCGCCTTGTTATACTAGTCTCGTGGTTGATCTCTGGCCCATCCAGGCCTAGTGTTTGAACTCTAATCTGATACCACTTTGTAARACACCCAACCCCCTAAGTACCCTTTTTAAGGGATGGGGTATTAGAATTTTCTTTGTCCTCGACCATTTCAAAGCCTCTTCTCAAAGGCACCATCGTCTTATGCTCATCAAGATCTTTCCAACGACTATAAGTTTGCTCAAAACTGAGCTCCAGATCGAAATTTATGACCTTTTAAACTTTTAGGTATTTTATTGGCCAAAGGTCTCCTTGCTGTCATGTGGCATCCATGTGGTTCCACATCACTTACTATTCCATGTGGTCCTATAAAGGCACGACACATCACCATTCGGTATTGATGTGCTTGCTGGCGTGGCATTTTCCACATGGCCATCAGGCCTTTGGCTTATCGGTCTCCTGAGCTTTCCGCACCCATCCAACCCCTTTAACAAATCCTTTAACATCTAACATCCCGGGGCCCTAACCCACCAGGATGGTGGGATATCATCCCTTCGGGGTACCGGTGTGTCGGTCCCTCCGAGTCACCAATACACATACCAATGCCAAGTTCTTGGTCTGAGGTCCATGTGAGCTCCTAGGACATGTGGTCCTGGCAACACCTACCACCACAACGCCAATGTGCATGCCACCTCATCCACAGTTTCCACCATGGACCTACCACATGGCATGACACATGGCACCGCACCACTGACACGTGACACAAAATTTTCCCATGAGTCTTTGTTGAATATGCCAAATCAACGTGACACGTGGTACCACCACCGTGTGACATGTGGCACCCATGTGGCATCACATACCATCTTCTCAAAATGTCAATTCATTATGACACGTGGCACAATGGACGCTTGACACGTGGACCAACCACATGGTCTGACGTGGCATACACGTCATCACCTAGCACTTTGGCTCGTCCAATCAATTGATGACACTTGACCACTTCTTATTGGTTGAGTGGCGTCATCTAACATCTTCATTATGTCACTGTCTCTGTGTAGAACCTTTTGGGAGAGGGTGGAACTTGTCCCCCAAAACCATGCCCTATCGGGATATCGAGCCACCRGGGCATTGGCCCCCCGGTTGTTGGTTCCATTACCACTCACCCCCTATCCCCKATCTCTTGATATCCTGACCCGAGCMTGCAACATAATCAATGGTCGAGAWCCCTCGATCCATGGATCTAATGGTCAAGGGCTTAGGGAAATCTCAAGAAAGGACTTGAGTCTTTTGGGGCCCACGCTAGGCTCATCGGAAAATCAGTTGTTGTCACGTGTCTTCCCCTGGTGCTTGACAGCCACATCGACACCCCGCATCCCTTTGACATTGCTTCCTTTCTTTCTCATGTTGATATATGACCAAGGTGTGGAACTAGGGGTTGGAACCTTATTCCCCAGGTGTCGGTGTTTCGGCTCCTCCAAATAGATGCAACCTGGTGGTCTTTCGGGGGTTCGATATTCTGGTACCCCGACATCAACTCCCTCCTATGCTTGGACATAAAATCAACGTCCGAGATCTTCATGGGTCGTAGATCTAATGATAGCCACTCCAGGATGTCGACACATAGACTTAGGCTCAAGGGGACCCACACTCCTCTCGCTGACTACCCATGCACTAACACGCATCAAGACTTGGACACACAAAGCGGCCATGTGGGCATATTTCCTCATCGTGAAGTCAATAGCCTGATGTCCCATTCAATCGAGAAATCTAACCGCCAAATCAAAATCCCTATGGTCGATAGAACGACCAGGATTAATTCCCCCTGTCAATCTGACGGTTACTATTCCTTTAGTGATTATACAGGGGATTAAACGAATGTTATTTGGGTTTTTTTTTGGCATGACAGTTTCGTTGCTCAAGTTGCCCTTACCTATCCTCAACAACGAAATCATCTTATGGGATGACATGAAATCGAGGTGTCACTTCTCCACAAACATTTTGTGTTGAATAGAAGGAATAAAATGCAAGTTTGGTCAACCTTCTCTAGCCCTTTACACACAAGTCAAAGGTTAGCACAATGCTTCATTCCATCCGGGAATTATCAGTCTTTTATATGAATTTGTTTCCCTTTTTCCAGAAAAACCAATACACTGATTTACATACATACATATGTGTGTGTGTGTGTGTGTGTGTGTGTGTGTGTGTGCATGTTCATATCACCAGAGCAAGCATTTCATCTATTGAGATTATTAACAAGTAGCCATAAATTCATTTACAAGTGTCCTTTATTCTTTTATTTAATACACGAAGTATACAGTTACTTATCTGGAAATTAGGAAGTGTTGGAAATTGTTGAAGGGTATGCCACTTTCCACCCAACCATAGGCACAACTGTTGCTAGTATTTTCACAGCTGGCCACCCTCTAGCCAGAGTATGATGCCATGAGAGGAAATCTCTTATGCTCAGCAATAGTAAAGGATGAAGGTTACTTTCCTTCTTCTACAAGAACCTCACAATCCAATCTTCAATCCACCAATCAAGGGGTTTTATTGTGATTACTCACTCAATCACTAAAATTCTCTACATCCCCATTTATCAGCTTGATTTGAAGACACTTCCTATTGTTGCTAAGCCCAGAAAAATGCCTTTTTCACTTCTTCTCCATTCTGATCAGAACCAAAGAAAACTTACATGTTCATCTTCTTCATATTTGGTCTCTAGACCCATTCGTGTGCTTCCTCCTATTGTATGTTTGTCCTACTCTGTCTGCCCACAATTTTCCTATTTTCTTTCTTACCTTCAACAACAATATTTTGTGGGTCAAATCGGGAGCTTATAGATGGGCACTCTACCCATTCGCCCATTGATTTATGAGGGGGACTCCCCAACTACCAGCTTGACTAGTAAATCAATTCTTTGGGACAAAGGACAGTTCTGGGTATGAGCATTTTTATTTCAATAGAGTACTGCCTGGCAGGGGTCATCTCAACCAGTAATGGTTCCCCTTGCCATTCCCTCTCATGGTATCATAATTTGTATAGGCATCACCTTCAACAATTAGTCAACATTTTCCATACATATATGTATAATAAAATGGAAATATATTTACATCACATCCTCATCAAAGGTTCATTGTCTTTCTAAGTTTACACATAACCAGTCCATTCCTAGTGTTGACAATAATCACAAATATATTTACAGGTGGTGGAAACATGGGTATTACAATAATGCTCATTTTCAAGTATTTGGTTACTTTAAAGTTAAATAAATTCCATACTTCTTATCATATTATCACTGACTTTTTATCAAGACACCTCTTGCGGAACATTACTTTTGATTGTTTCTTTGTTACAGGGTCATTAGTAATTCATGGAATTCTTTGGTTCAAGGTTGGGGCATACTACTAAGCATGTATATGTGAGTTTTTTGGACTAGACTTTTCTTCCCATTTTTCGCCACCTTTAAAAGTTAGAAGCAATTTATGCATTATTGTTTAGAATGTTTTGCATTGTTGTATATGATATCTACATTATGTAGATTCGAAACAAATTATATGCTCAAAAGTGATGGGTTGCAATGAACTGTAAACAAGGTTAATATATGGGGTATTGCCAATATTATGTTATTCATACACAATTGTTAATGTTTATTGCAAGGTTCTTATATGAATGATTCTTTATGCAGAAATAAGACAAGAAGTAGTGTTTTGTTTTGGAGCATGGCATGTGGTTAGGTTGGTCATATATATATATATATTTCTACTATAATCTGTGTGTAGGGGTTTTCATAGTCCTTTTTCTTGTTTACAATGGATTCATCTTTACTTTCCACTGTTTTTTTAATGTGAATGTCTTCAATGCATTATCTTTACTTCCCTCTTTCTTCTAATGTGAATGTCTCCCTAAGCTTGTTGACATATTTTTACATTATGAATTGCTACCAAAGTTAAGTTCAAATTTCTTATTGATCTAGGTGGATATCGGTGGCCACCCACCTATTCCAATTGACACAAAACAACCTTCTGGCAACTTACTATTTTTAGCAGGTATTCGGTTTCTAAACTTCTGGGGTCATTTTGAGGACCTAAATGAAGTTTTTTTGAGATTGGGCACCTTAATGAGGGCCAAATGTTTTGATTTTGCCACAAAAATGAATCTCCTCGTTGATACCTTTCTAATGAGCTATTGTTCACCCAAAACGGAGAACATATGCCAAAGTTATGCCCCCGAGAAGTTGATACACCAAACTACCCAAAAAGGGTCCACAAAACTGTTGGTTTTTCATCTTCCGAGGTTAGGGTTTTGAATTTTCTTTATGTTAAAAATGCCTTGGAGCCTCTTTGTAACAATCATCTTCTTACAAATGCGAGTAGCCATCACATTTCTTCTAAGAGATAAGTTGTCACCATTCTAGTGAGCCTTTCACTCTGTATTTCTACAATTTTGTACATTTCGCTCATTAATAGAAATTGTGTATTACTGTATCTTTGTGTTTATGGTTGCATCTCTAATATGTTTATGTTATATTATTGGATATCTGAGATATCTTTGTACATTTCTTTATTATATCTCCGCTCTCATTTTGTGCCGAAAATAATCTGGATCATTGGTATTATAGTAGGTTGCTCTTGATCGTTTTTTCAGTGCATGTCCCCGACGAGGTCCGAGTAGAGCAAGTTAGGTCTCAAACTTGTCTCTCTTGAGGACAATCTCTCTCGCATGCCCAAGAAACCCTCCATGGTGGAAGAAAAGAAAAACGGCAGAGAAGACGATTCTATTAATCTGTTGCTTGAGCACGCTCTCACGCGACACGAAATGATGGATAATTTTTCCCACATCTTTTAATGCATGTTGATAACAATCGGTGCATCTTCATTAAGCGACCACTTTGGAGGCACCTCGCCTTTCAAGGTACAAGTTAATTTTTATATTTGTGTATTTGAAGGACAAATGGATGCAGATGCCCTAGAAAAATGGTTAAATCTACTAGAAGGTTATTTCTATGTTCACAATTTCTCCGACAGGGAAAAGATCACCTTCACAATCCTTAAGGATCTCCCCCATGTCAAACATTGGTGGGAAACTTACTGGGAGAAAATTTCCACAAAGGATTCTGGAATATATGGGGTTGATCCCACTTGGGATTTTTTTGTGGATGTGGTCAAGGAACAATWTTACCATGTTGGTAACTATGACAACGAGTACATGAGATGGACCATGTTGCGTCAAGAGAGGGGCCAAGAAGTATCGAAGTTCACCAATACCTTCCATACCTTGCGCACCAATCTAGGTATCAAATATTCTAAATGACATTTGGTTCTAAAATATCGTGGGGCTCTACATAGATACATTCAAACTGAAATGGAGTTTCTGGACATCTCATCATTGGGAGTTGCTTATCAATATGTTGTCAAGATCGAGCAGAAATTTAGGCACCAGAACAAACGAGAGTTCGAGTCTGCAAATCCGCAACAACCAAAGCATGATAAATACGGCCCTAATAGACAGCCTCCAGAAAACCATCCCAAGCCACAGGAAAGGAAGGGTAACGGAAAGACGAAGAAGGACATTGGAAAGTGGTGTGATTTCCACAAAATCCCCTGGCACAACACTGATGAATGTCACTCAAAACATTCATTGGTGTCCAAGATCAAAGACAAGGATCCGAACCCTAATTCATAATCTAATTCAGAAAATATTGGCAGAAGATAGATCATCGACGCAAACCCCACTGCTACTGTCGCTACCACCACAATTCAACTAGAAGAACCAACTGATCATGAAGAGGGGGAGTGCCTCTTCCATTCACATATGTGGGTGAAGGGAACCCTGTTGCATTTTATAGTTGATAGCGGAAGCCAGAAGAACATCATCTCAACTGAGGTCGTCAAACAGTTGGGATTGTCGACAACACCACACCCACAATCATACAATATCGGGTGGCTTCGCCATGGACGAGATCTTTGTGTTAACCAGTAATGTCGTCTCTCCTATGGCATCCAACCCTTCAAGGACGAGGTATTATTGTGATGTTGCCTCACTAGATGTCTGCGATGTTCTCTTGGGCCAGCCATATATGTGGAAGCACCATGCCATCTATGTGTCTCGGCCTCGTAGTGTCATTGTTACTCTAGGGGTCATATTTATAGGATACCAGAGGTAGTTTCGACTACTATTCCACCAAAACAATGTCTCAAGGTAATCTCTCATATTGCAAAATTCAGCCTCTTCACAATCTGTTCAAAAGGTGAACAGAAGGCCATTGCAGCCTCAACACCTTCTATCCAGCAGAAGTAGATTGCATAAGAGAAAGAAGATATTGTTTCTTCACCTACGACAGTGCCTACACAATGCCCCTTCAAGCCAAGATACAACAGGCATGGTTGAACAGATTCAACCCTGCAGCAACAGTTTCATGACAACCTTTCACAAACCAAGCAGCGCAACGTCTCCAGCAAGGCAAGCAACTCACCAAGATTCAGATTCAACGAACGCTTTCCCCTCTCCCCCGGGCACTCAACACAAAGGAGACCATAGCTTACTAAGGAGGGAGAATTGATCCAGGTGGATATCGGTAGCCACCCACCTATTCCAACTGAAACAAAACAAAATTATGGCAACTTACTATTTTTAGCAGGTTTTCGGTTTCTAAACGTCCAGGGCTATTTTGAGCGCCTAAATGAAGTTTTTTCGAGATCAGGCATCTCAATGATAGTAAAAGTCTCTCATAGAGCCCCCAAAATGAATCTCCTTGTCGATACCTTTCTAACGAGCTACCGTGCGCCCCAAATGGAGATCATATGCCAAAGTTACGTCCCTGGGAAATTGATACACCAAACTACCCAAAATGGAATCCACAAAACTGTGGGCTTTTCATCTTCCGGGGTTAGGGTTTTAGATTTTATTTATGTTTAAAAAGCCTTGGAGCCTCATTATAACAATCATCTTCTTGTAAATGTGAGTAGCCATCACATTTCTTCTCAAAGATAAGTTACCACCATTCTAGCGAGTCTTTCACTCTGTATTTCTATAGTTTTGTATATTTCGTTTATTCATAGAAATTGTGTATTACTGTATCTTTGTGTGTATGATTGCATCTCTGATATATTTCTATTATAGTCCTCTTTCTTGTTTACAATGGATTCATCTTTACTTTCCACTCTTTTTATACATGAATGTCTTCAATGCATTATTCTTTACTTTCTTCTCTTCTAATGTGAATGTCTCCTTAAGCTCGTTGACATATTTTTACATTATGATTTGTTACCAAAGTTAAGTTTATATTGCTTATGGTTTTATAAGTATAAGGATACACATTAAACTATTGTATATATGCGTGAATGAGCACTTAAGGGAAGTGTTTTTTGTTTTTTTAGCTACTTTTGGAAAATAAGTTTGTATTTTGAAAATAGATATATCGTTATGCAAAAATAAAAATCCAACTAGTCCAAGTGAAAGCTTAGATTCAATTTCATCTATTTTGATATGAATGTCTTCCTTGAGTTGGTTGGCATATTTTACAATTTCATCTATTTTGATATGAATGTCTTCCTTGAGCTAGTTAGCATATTTTACCATTTTGATTGTAAATCAAGGTTAAGTTAAGAATGCTTATAGTTTTGTAGGTGTAAGGGCATACTTTAAATGAGTGCATTTGTGTTTTAATAAGTATATATGGAAAGTGTCCTTAGCTTTTGAAAACCACTTTTGTAAAATAATATTGGATTCTCAAAATGCATAGGTGGATATGCAAAGAATTCCAACAAGTACAAGTAAAGCTTAGTTTCAAGTTAGTGTTTATCTTTTCCCATTTCATATAAACTTATGTATTAAGTGTATTCTAGAATCCAAACCTAATTGTGCATTTTGGTGGTGCTTAATATTCTAGTAATTAAAATTCTAAAATGATGCATGGTTTTGTGATTCATAGGAAGATCCAAATACCTGAAATAAAAGTGACTCACTAAGGCCTTGTCTTCATCACTAAAAATGCACACACATCTTTATGTCTTCATCACTAAAAATGCACACACATCTTTATACACAACAAGTGCCATATCTTCTTCATAAGTGTATCCTTATTATTTGTTCTTTGAGTGGCCTTGTCTTCGTCACTATAATGCACACGTATTTTTATACAGTATAGGTGCAATATCTCCTCCACAAGTTTATTATTCTTTGTTCTTTGAATGAGACAACACTTGCTATACAATATATAGTAATGAATGCTCCCAAAGATTTTTCTAGAATCAATTTTTTATATATTATAGGTGCAATATCTCCTCCACAAGTTTATTATTCTTTGTTCTTTGAATGAGACAACACTTGCTATACAATATCTCGTAATGGATGCTCTCAAAGATTTTTCTAGAATCAATTTTTTGTGTTGTCTTGTTTCAGAGACTTGTTTTAGTGTGACCCAAAGTTTGCTTACATAATTTCCATGTTGGAGGCCACATAACAGTGCTCTCTAGTGTCTAGGGGATATCGAAGTACATAATTCTTCAAATGGGCGAAAATTTAGGATTTGCAAACACTCCTGAGCTATTGAAGCAGGTTAATGTCATTCAGGCAGAGATGGCTCAATTGAATAATGCACAAAATTTTAATCTTCCTTTATATCCCCTAGAAAGAACAATAATCTTAATTTTATTTTCTTGTCTATTTTTTGCCCATGTCATAAGTAGTAGAAAATTTGGCGACAACTATAATCAATGTCTCTAAGGCATAATTTTTTTGTAGTGTGATGGAGATCAAACTTCTAGTGTGTAGTTGACAACAAGTAAGTTGAAACTTATGAACTTGAAGTTTTGGAAATTCAAGAAGTCTATGTTCCTGGGTGAATCTATAGTCCAATTTAGTGTATGATACTGGAATTTATTTTGTTAAGCAACACACAATAGGTGCCTTTGCTTTTATCTTGATTAAGTGATTTACATATACACTTAAGTTAAACAATGTTGGATTTACTCAACCTACCGAGTGACAAGGGTTAGGCTACCTGTGAATAGACATTAGACCTTTTTCAATAGAAAGATGGAAAACTGACCTGTAAAAGTTAAAGGTATTGGAAAATTGTGTAGTTGTTGAGAATTTTAGACTATCCTCATAGGTTGGTTTTGAGGTTAATTTACCACAGAAATAGTCATGCTGCATTTGAAGGATATTTGTAATTGGTCTTTAATCGTATTCAATAATCAAGTTTGTGGTTTTGTTAGGCCAATATTCCTTTGTCTTTTTGTTGTGCTCCTCAATCTTCAGTAGAACAAAGGCAAAGAGTAAGAATTTCAATTGAATGTTAGTTAAATAGGTATGTGGCAACAAAAATAGACTATGGTGTATCTATCCAATGTTAATATATTGTTATTGGACATTGTTTTTGCAAAATAAGGAAATAAGGAAATATGACCATATTTTTGTCTCTGTCATTTTTAATGCTTCATTAATATGTGGTTTAGAAAATGATGCTTCATCTAAATAGAAATCATGCTCTATGTCATAATGTTGAGTGCATAGCTTCTTGTTGTTTATATATGAGTTGAATAAATCTAGAGGTATTTCTTGTTTTATAAGGGTTAAAAGCAACTTTGTAATGGAAAGCCAAAGAATTAATACCAACATGTGGAGCTGGAGGAACTTCTAGTGAAGGGTTCTTGATTGAACAGATATTTTTTACCACATTTATTTACCTTGGAAGTTGGGATGTTTTAATCAAATAATATGTTTCTTCTTGTCGGTACTTCAATTTTGCCTCACACATATAAACATAATTGATATTAAAGTTTAATTTCTATAAATGATATTGAAGTTTAATTTCTATAGGTTTAAACAACCCCTGTCAAATCAATATTTAAACCTCATTGAACAATTTATATTCACCCTTGAATGTTAGAAGAGTTGTTGAATGTTAGAAGAGTTGTTGAATGTAAGACAAATGTGAGGCACAATTTTCGCTTAAGAAGCTTATTCTTTTCATTTTTGTAAGGCCTACCTATTTTTCAGGACTCAAATAAATAAATATCTATTTTGTTGTTTCCTACTAAAATAATTTGCAATTTAAATCATTGTTTTCTTTCATGATTTTCTTATACCAAGAATAAACAACAACATAATACCAATAACAGTGTAATAACAACAACAACATAATAATAATAATAACGACAATATAATGATAACATATCAACGGGAAAATTGCATACCTCCACTTGCAGGTTGGTTGATTCAACCCCTGGTTCGCTTGTTCTTGTGCTTGCCCAAACTGCCCAACTGAATATTAACCTCCCAGCCAACTAGGAACAACCTCTCTGGCTCCCTAGCTCCAGGAATCCTTGCAGTTTCCTGTCCCCCAAGCCCAAAGTTCCCAGCAACAACAGTGCCCTATGAGAGTTTCCAAAACCATATGTTCTCCCAATTTTCCTCCTCCTCATTCACCTCTTGCAGAAAATTTCCAATACAAAATGAGACCCCTCTCCAAGTCCTCTCCTCTCTTCCTTATCCTCCCCTCTCATTCAATCCCCCAACTACCTTATCCCCCTCATTAATCCCCCATCATTAATTACTTCACCTACCTTTTAATATTAAAATAATAAAAAGACTCATTTAATTTATTTTAATAATTAATTAAATTTAAATTAAAAATTATGATAAACAATTAATCAAATTGGGTTGTTACAATTTTATAGTTGTAAATTAATTTCATGATCACTGCATAAGTAGCAATTGTTGATCAATCTTGTGCAACTATGCAGATTTGGTCAAGCTATTGAATTCAAATGGGCTTATGCAAGTGGGAAAAGAAAAGACACAATAGGTTAAAAGTTTTGTGAATATTTCCTTGATCTTTTTACTTTAAATCAAGTAATTAAAATTTGTTGTGTGTAATCTCATGTATTTGTAGGAGCACTGCTAAGTGTGCCCTTGGTGCAATCTTGTTGATATCATTCTTTTGCATTATTAAAATATGATAGTAATGTTGTCTATCCCATTTTTCTCAAAGTTTGCAGTGTGATTTTGTTTTCAAGTCACTGCGACATTTTTGTTGGCGATCCCAACCCAAAGGTTACAGATGCAACTCTCTTTTCTTGTTAAAAGGTCTTGGACATGGGCCCATGGGCGTGGTTGGTCTTGTGGGCAATCAAAATGTATAAGATAATTTTCAAGTTGTTGTAAAATTCCTAGCAATATCAATTGTTGTAGTTGATGTTGATACACTGCAATAAATCATGTATTGTCAACCATGTGTGACTAGAAGGTCTACCTCTCATTTTTTAAGTTTTTCAGAGCTATATTGGTTTAATATCATTCAGGATTTAAAATTGGTAATATTCTCCAAACAATAGCAAAAACAATGTTCAAAAGTTTTAAGTACTTAATGTTGTAATCCAACTCTGAATATTTTTTATGGCATTATAATTTTAATGGATCATATAGTATATTCTTTTCCACTTGAACATGGCATGTGTAACAAACATAAATATAGATAAAATATACAAATAAATAAATATTAACAATAATTAATAATTAATATATAATAAAGAGACACTTTCTTAATGAAAGGGCACGTCTCTTAGCAAAATGGCACCCCTAAATGGGTATATATACGTCTGTCATTCACATTGTAAACATTCATCATATCTTATTCAATTATTTATTACTTGTCCTATATGGATTTTAACCTATTGTTCGATTTACATTAGATATTTACATAAATGAATTGAGTTGGTTCACCACATTGGTAGCGAAGTCTGATCCTGGGGCCTTTGGTCAAAATTTGTTGCACTTAGCAACGTCATTGCAAGCCTTTGACCACTCAAATTTCCAAATTTCTTGGAACATGAGGTCTTTGACCAAAACTTGGCCCTTGGCCATTTAAAGATAAGAGTTACTCCGCTACAAGAAAATTAGAAGAAGAAAAAACTAGATATCAAGAAAATAAAACGAAGACGAAGAAATATGTTCTTTTCAATTTTATATATATATATATATGATGACGATGATGATTATGATTATGATTATGATTATGATTATGATGACGATGATGATTATGATTATGATTAACATCCAGTGAGACCAATTGGTCTATCAAACCTTGAGAAGGTAAGAGATTACTTCGATTTCTTTAAAATTGTATTTATGTGCTCTAAAAACATTGAGAGAAGCATTCCAAGATCACCATAGTTTCGATAAATTAGGAGGTTAGGAAGGTCTGTGTAGTGGCAAATATTTTTAAATTAGGATCTAATTTGGGAATAGGTAGGGCAATCTAAAAGAAAGTGAATTTCATCTTCAACCCTCTTAGTGTCACAAAGATGGCAGATTCTTTCATCCCATGGTGTTTTGTGAATTGTCCAGCGCCCAATTTCACTATGTAGATCGTGAGAGTTTGTTCTTATTTTAGCAATGTTGATTTTCTTCTATGCACTTCTCAAAACTAAAAGGTACTTTTGATCTTCTAAATTAGGGTTGACCACCTTTTGTAGTATCTTAGTTTCCTATTATCATCTAATTATTTATTGACCACATATTCTCCTTAAATTTATAGGTGATAATATTTGTAATATTATCGGTATTTTGCATAATGGCTTATTGTATTCCCCAATGATTTAGCCAAGATTTGGCATCTTTATGCCATCCCCACTTGAGTCGTTGGTGGTTTTGGCTAGAGTTTGAAGCAATTTTGGGGAGCCTCTTGTTGTCCATGTTGTTTATCTTGTTCTTGTAAGTTAGATATATAATCATAGAAATTCTTTGTATATGGGAAAGACTTGCTTCTATGAAGATGAAATGATAGGGTGTATTGCCTTTAATTTTGAGATTATAAGTTATAAAATTCCTCTGGATTTGTTCTATCTTTCTCCAAGATTCTCAGGAGGTACTGCAACCCCAAACTTCACATCATATAAGATAACTGGAGTGACGAGAGTGAGAAAGAGGTATTTTTTTTTATTCCAAAGCCAAAGGTCTGTTGATTTACAATTGTTTTCAAGCCCATAATAAGCTTTCCACCCTCAATTTATCATTTTCTCAATGCTATAGTTCCAATTGAGTTTGTGGTGAATATTGATTCCAATATATTTGTATGAAGGCACTAATGAAAGAAGGAATACCAAGTCATGATGATTCCTAAAACAAAAATCAAAGGGGAAATTCAAATTTGCAAATACAATCGGTCTTGAGCCATTTCCATTGAAGAATAAAGAAATTTCGGTACAAAATTTGGAGGAATAAATACCTCTAAATCACAGAGGTTCATATGTTCATGGGTGACCAAGCAAAACCAATCAGGTGAAAAGGGAGGGTGTGGCAATATCTCTGGCCACACACAAAATACAGTTGGGTTTGAGTACTATACAACCACCATCTGAAAGGAAGAAAAACTAAAATAAATCGTGTCAATACACTATAGGAATAATTCCAAGGGGGCATTAAAAAAAATTATGGGCATCGATTGGGTCTCACATTCTATTCAGAAATCGTTGTCAATGAAATCTGTACAGAATTGTAAAATCGGTGTCAACGAAATCCAACCATACAAAGTTGTGAAATCGCTACCAATTAATCCTTATAGAGTTGTGTCTACCTTTTGGGTGATATGTCCAGCCGATAAAAAGGAATTCGAAAGGTCTTGTTCGTTGAACCGTACCATCAAGCCAGGGATTTAAGAATTCCTACTAACGTAGTTGTTGTGGGAAGAAAATTGAACCAACTAGTGACGTATTGGTGAACCATTGTGACCATAAGTTAACTGGACACTACTCTCATTAATCATTAAAGGAGTGTTAAATCTTGATAAAGTCAAGGTGATTATAGTGGGTCCTTGTAGCACACCTTTTCAGCTACCATGGCTTAATTGCTCTTAAAAGGAAACTTTAACACCACATGGTACATAACTCATACAGGTATTATATAATCCACATGCATTTAAACAAATAAACACATTCTACACAGAGTATTCATATGAGTTACCACCATAATTAACAATCAATAGCGTTTCATACTAATCCATATACACAACGGAAATCATGATAACATAAACAATAGAGTCATGCAAAACATGATTAAAACATACTCAGATACTTATCTTTTAACAGTGGTAGAATCCACTAACCAAGTGCAGGCCTTCCACGAACCTCCCAGCCTTAGACCACACTGCTCATCAGCTTAGCAGTGGGTCACCCCCGAGCTGGGACTAAGCTCCACCCCGAGATAAGGAATCTTAGGTTAGGCTGAGGTTACAGGGAAAACAACACACAGCCACAGGAAGGGATTCTCTCCTAGGAACTACCCACACTCACTGCCCACAGTCCCTCATTCCCCACATGCCTGTTCCACCCCAGAAGGATACACCTTCTCTGTCACCTGGACAGTCCTTCGGCTACTAACCTCCCTTGCCTTGGGTTACAGCAACAAACTAGACCAGAAGTCTCTGGGCTCTGTGGTAGCTACAGGGTTCCTTCCAGGAGTTCTCTCCTTCCTCTGCGCACTCTCTCGCCTGGAGAGAATCGCTCATAGACACGTCTTTTTCCACAGGCTCAGCAATGGCAAAAATGGCTCAAGGTCACGGCTTCGGGAAAGAGATCTCACGCACAGGCTCGATCTCGGGCAGTGGATGCACACGGATTCTCTATACATAGCACAAGCTTTTTCCCAATTCAAACAGAGGTGAAACCGGCTCTTTCAGAATTGATCACAGTTTTCTGGTTCAGTACGGAGGTATACACGAGTTTTTTCAGTTCAGAAGGTGTACGAGGATTTTCTGCAGAGCTCACGTCAATCGTACTGCTCAGAGCCCATACCCCTCCAGCAGTCCGCTCCCATCCGAGTGTGTACCCCCTTCACGGTCCACCCAAACTATTTTATTCTCATGCACGAAGGTCGACACTTGTCGCCCTGGAGACTGCATGTGTTCCACCAG
>SNQJ01S0053845.1:6054-22108 GCA_010110895.2 Picea sitchensis
TAGGACCAGGTTTCTAATGTCTTCTAATGCTCTCTTTTTTCTTGGTTCAACACCACTGGCTCTGTTTTTTTACTGTTCATATTTTGGCCCTACGTGGCATCGTAGCATAGCTTGCCTCCTTTTGCATGACATCTAGCTCTGTGATAATTTTGGCCCTGTGTGGCCTCATAGCATAGCTCACCTCTTTTTACTTGACATTTGGAAACGGTAGTTTCCCATATGGGCACCATTGCCACCTCTGAACTTGGACACCTGACAACGGTGGTTTCCCACTAGGGCACCGCTACCATGAAGATAATTACCTCTTAGACAACTGTATTTTTTGGTTAGGAATCAATACAAACTCTAATTTACAAAGAAGAAGAAGAAGAAGAAGAAGAAATTGGATCCCTCTCAATGCTTGATAGATCTGGGTTTAACATGAATCTACTTTGGTTAATGATAGTTGCCAAGTAAATTGGTTAATGTAGAGTTAAGAGATGAAAGTAAACAAAAATAATAATTTTTTTAAATTATTGTGCACAAAATAAATGATGTAGTGTGGAGTGTCCACTCAAAAATTTAAAACTAATATATATAGTAATAATAATAATATATATTTTTTGTTGGCTATATTATCCGTGACCTATGGGACTGGCCTGTGGTTGAGATGCCATGACTGTGTGGCATCTAAGCCGTCAAAATCACCTGGATCACACCCGACTTGGACCGCACCGGCCCTTAACATGGCTGGATTTTGACTTTCACTTATAGAGTGTCTTAACAACGCACTCCCTCACCGACTGCTCTAGACCTTGGGGACATAATAATAATAATAATAATAATAATAATAATAAATAATATATATTTCTTATAAATCTTTTATATAATACATTATTATTATTATTATTATTATTATTTCTTGTGGAAGAAAGCACGAGAAACCTGCCAAGTACTTCCCCACATTTTGTGGATGGTAAACAAGGTAAAGGGTAAACAATCGACCCTGATTACGGGGCATCCCGTGACCAAAAACAAACATAAAACCTCACGTATGGCTCTAGAACAAACATTGATTATGGGGCCTCCCGTGACCAACAACAAGCATGAAACCTCATGTCTGGCTCTAGACCAATTTGGCTAACCCTTGGGGATTTTTAAAATTAAAGGACATGGGGGTGGGCTTTGATCCACTTATGTGTGCATGAGTCACGATATCATATAATATAATATCTCTGGGTGTTGGCCTTATGGGGCCTCCCGTGACCAACAACAAACATCAAACCTCATGTATGACTCTAGAATAAACATTGATTACAAGGCCTCCCTTGACCAACAACAAGCATGAAACCTCACGTCTGGCTCTAGACCAAGCGTTGATTACGGGGCCTCCTGTGACCAACAACAAGCATGAAACCCCATGTCTGGCTTTAGACCAATTGAGCTAACCCTTGGGGCATTTTAAAATTGAAGGATAAGGGGGTGGGATTTGATCCACTTATGTGTGCACGAGTCACGATATAATTTAATGTAATATCTCTGGGTGTAACCATATTATTTAATGTAATATCTCTGGGTGCAACCGCACATTCGACCACTACCTCAGGGTGTCCCCATGGCTCCTTGGAATTGAACCTTGCCCTATGGTGAAAAACTCCACACGTTCGACCACTACCTTAAGGTGTCCCCATGGCTCCAGGTTAAGTGGCCCTCATTGTAATCCCTCATTAGAATTGAACCTTGCCTAATGGTGAAAAACTCCTAGTTTTCCACCATTGTATCCAACCCCTTTGGACACATAATTCATTATTATATATGATATAACTGATTAATTATTAGATATAATAATAATAATAATAATAATAATAATAATAGGGATCCTCTCTTGGAGGGATTTGACTGCTAAAGTCTATGGAGGTATACATACCCTACCTCCCTTTGGATTTGAACCTATAACCTCCAAAAAGAAAACACATGTTTTAACCATTAAGTGATATATATGTACAGCTTGAGTGGGCTTGATGGTTAAGAACATGTGTTTCCTCCTAAGAAGTCACAAGTTCAAATCCATTTTGTGGATTTTTGTACTATTATTTTAATGTGTTACGTTACATGGACATCTCTCCCATACTGGGATTGTGGACACATGCTTTTTTATTAGTGCAAACTCATGAACCAACAACATACATTACTCTATATAAAGCTAATTACACTTCTAAACACTAAAAAAAATGGGAGAGAGGAATGAGTGCACCATAATGTTGAGACAAATTAAGCATACATTGAAGACATGGTTAGGAGAGAGGAATGAATGCACCATAATGATAATGTTGCGACAAATTAAGCATACATTGAAGACGTAGTTAGGGTATGTATGAGCATGTCTTGAACATGTCAAGGTACAAATCAAACCATAATTTAATTAAAATTATATTWATGCTCATATTATCTTATGTTATACATTCAAATTTTTTTTGGATAGAGTTTTTTTTTYCAAGCTAGACTGAGCCTAGGCCAGAGTCAACCTCAATGTTGGATGGAAGAACGAGTCAAGCTTGGATGCCCCATGGGACAATTTTATTCCCCCRAAAATGACTCCCATCCTCAACCCCTCASTGTTAATCCCCTAGAAACTAATGGATAAAGTTATACATTCAATTTATTATTATCTCTTAAAAAAGGAATAYGAATTACCTTTTTTATTAATAAATTTTAGAATRTATTTTGCAAAAACATCTAAAAGTAAGAGTAATAATAAGAACAAAAATTATAGTTTTTTTATCAATAAAAAATAACCAATTTAGATATTAGAATAATAATAATAATAACAACAAAAMATATAGTTTTTTTTTTAACGMWAAAGGATAACCAATTGAGAAGTTAAATATCTTCCCTCAAACATACATAAGATCTCCGTACACAAAACTTAGATGACGATAAAATTCTAATCATAATTAAAATTTGTACCGAATTCCTATTAGATGTGTAGCCAAAATAACATCATTTCACTACGAGATTAACATACAAGAAGTAAAGGTCGACTTTTGGGTTTGGGCCACTTGAGGTCGTTCCACTTCTTCAGGAAATTCAAAATAATCGATTTCCCTCCCTTCTGCGCATGTATAGAGATGGAGACGTGCACCGACAATCCATTAAATTCAAGTCAATCAGAAATCAGATCCGTAGGATCCGGTCAAACAGATTCAATTTGTATCCGCACTCCGCATTATTGTCAAATGTCCGCGTAGGCGTCAGCCACACGTTGTGCGTATTTTCTCCGAAGCCACTTTTTTGAATGGAGAGGGAATGTGCCCAACACTGCATTTGCTCCCGGGGCAACCGCAATTAAATCGCAAGGTCGTTTTGCCCATAAATCCTGGAGCAACGGCAATTGAATCGTAAGGTCGTTTTGCCCACAAATCCTTTGCTTTTAATCAGCAGACAGCTAAAGCGATGTGGGATTTGAACGACCCACACAATGCTTTTGGGGATATGGATTGGGAAGGGGCTTTTATATGAAACACAGTGTTACAGGGCTTTTACATGAAACACAGTGTTACAGGATTCTCTTATTTATATGCTTTGGGTACTTAGAATAGTTCCGTGGGTCGTAAGAGTCTCTGCATCTTATTCTGTTATAAGTTTCGCATTGATCTTTACAGGAGAAATCAAATCTTGAAGTTGGTATCTTGACATCTCACAACAGAAGTTATGTCATCAGGCGGTGGCCACTGTGCAGGCGTGAAAGAATTCATGGAGTTTAGTGATCCACCCCAACTACTGATTCCAGCAGATTCAGAAGCTTATGAACTGAAAAATAACCCTACATCAACAGTCAAGCCTTCAGTCGTTGCCTCTATCAGTTTCCATGAACTGCTAGAATGTCCAGTCTGCACCAACTCTATGTATCCTCCCATTCACCAGGTTTGACTTCTCTGCGCTACCCTTTGTTTTATAATTAATGTTTTTGATGTATGGAATGAAGTACTGAAATTATTACAGATTTCTTAGCGTTTTAATCGCGGATTACAGGAAAAAATTGTTGGAAAGTTTTCTTTGAATTAAAACAGAGAGAGTTTGTCAAGATCCGGTTTAGGGTAAAACAGTCGCAGTCCAGTTATAATGAAAAGAAAAAAGCCCATCAAATAACCAAAGAACATTATAAACGGGGAAGGATAGTTTGATCTAATGATGGCTTAGTTTGTACCCTTTGAAGGGATGAAAATTGCATCACCTTTGGTAATATGTATGCATAAGTAATATATGTATCATATCAATGGGGTTGGGATTCAGCTGTGAAGATGGTAGTATGTGACAGGTCACCCATGAAGGTTCAATTACCCACAGAGACGAACGAGTGGCCTGAGTGATTTGACAAGAGTACCCTTTGTCACAGCAGTTTAACCGAAGGTAAATGCATGTGATTTGTGGTTTAGTATTTACCCTTCAAGAGCTATTTCATCCATGAACATAGGCCACTTGTAGTGGCTGATGCATTCAAGCTAATTGCAATGTTTCTGCAGTTTAAAGGAAGCACATAAAGAAACAATATATATGTCAAGCTTTTTGAAAGAAAAAAAGAACGCTACACTGAGATTCTTGCAGCCATATTGCTCAAAAATTATCAAGACAAGACCTCTTCGAAAAATTCGAACTTTTTCAATTCATCTCTACATTCATTCATTCTGTCTCCCAAAAGAATGCATCTTAATCCCTTTAAATAGGGACATTGCCCAGCTTTTTCCTACAAATCCTAATAGCTACCTCGTAAAAACACACCATAAATAAAATTTTGCTTTTATCAGAACGAGAAAAGCAGATCACTGATAAAAGCAAATCCAAGTTTGTGATACAGAAAATAATCACGAAGTCCCGCAGAGGTTAGAAATCTCTGAGTACCTGCTCAATCACAATCAGATATAGAAATGGAAAGCATGCAAGGAAAGTTCGACAGAGACAGTAAACTTTCACCCTCTCAATCATGAGATTGGAAAAACCATCCTCGTAACAAAGGCCAGTAAAGCTACTAATTGGAAATGAGATTCTCTGTTTCTGTTTTCTAAATCATGTACTCATGTGCTTTTATGGACCGATCAACCGTTTCTGTCTTCTACCCCCTGATTTTCTCCATTAAAGTTTTTCCTATTTATATCACCTGAAAGTCCACGAATAGTTGAATATCACCAAAAGGAAGCAGCAGCTTGGTCCTCAAGTAAAAGGCCACTTATTTAGAAAAATGAACTGTGTACTACTGTCAGCATGCATACTTAAGTAACAAGTCACAGGCAATCGCATCATTTTGCAATACATCTAATAAAAGTATGCTCCTACATCGAGCTAAGTATGCTCCTGTACTAATAACTCACATGAATAGGCTTGACTGTTGGAAGCCTTGCTAAAATAAACGGGGGAAGAAAGAACATGAAGAAGCAGAGGCAAAACATATGATTTGGATGAGAGGAACTGTGAAAACCAGAAGGTGCTAGTTAATTGATCTATTTTCTAGGAAGTTTGATGGACATTTTTCTCTTGGCAATTCAAAAATAATTCTAGGATGATGATGATTCTTCCATTGCTGAGCAGACCCTACAATAAAAGAGTCAAAACTACCAATTATGGAAGAAACATATGGTATGAAAAATGAAATCCAATATGCATTAAATTTGGCAAGTAATCCAATCATTCTATAATGCTGACCTGTCATTTCATTGATACACAGTTCCTATGGGTATTGAATTTGGTCAAGTCACAGATGACTTCAAAATTATCTGCAGTTATTTCACTGTTATTAATTAGAAACACAATCAGATTTTATTAAAGCCAATAATAAGTAGAGTTGAAATAAAATTGAGTAGACCCTGGGGTCACCTTAGGCTGCTCAAGATAGATTGTTTCTGAATTTTCTCAGTTGACACTATCAGAAATTTGAGGAGCTTAGCAGCACATTTGGTCCCACTGTTGGCAAAATGCAGATGATCAATTTCTGAATAATCAATTACAAAATTCAGGTAACTGGATGAACTAGATTTTGCAAACAAACTAGCTGGTAGTAGTGGTTTCCACAACTCCTCATCCAGCTGGCTGTGCAGGGCTCGTAAGCAGTTAAAGCACAGAGCCTCAGAGGCCCTTGGGGGATTACTTAGGGTTCCAAAATTATCTCGCGCTACTATTTTCTTGGGCAAGATTGGTCCTTGGGGGATTACTTAGGGTTCCAAAATTATCTCGCACTACTATTTTGTTGGGCAAGATTCCATTTTTTGTACAAAACATGACTTGCTACCCTATGCTTTTAAAAGATTAGCCCCTCTAGAAGCAGCCTAGGCCCTAATGTGATCCCAGCATTAGAATCACTTCTAAATTAGTTAAAATCATTTCAGAATTAAAACAATAAGGGATAATAATTTAACTGTTTCATTGCTAACTACATAGGGAACGAACTTTATATTAAAATTTGAGTGAGCAAGGTAGCTGTTCCAAATCTGAAAATGGGTCCGGTGCATCCATGGATGCGAGTCTAAGTTGCATGGAAATGGATTTGGATACAGATCTGTGGGATTTTTTGAAAAGTCAGGATATGAATACAGGGAAAGAGTGTACACACACATATTGTTAAAAAAACCATGGACCATAAACATAGAAAATTAAGATCTCTGGATATATTTTTCTCCAAACCATTCTTACAAACTCAGAAATGCAGACTGCTATGAAAACTCAGATTTGTGTGTTTTAGGATGGAGGGAGGGGCTATTTTACAGGAATAGATTTGTGTGTTTTAGGTTGGAGGGAGGGGCTATTTTACAGGAAAAATTAGGGTTTTAGGGTCCCACACTTTGCCTTTTTAAAATTTGTAGTTTAATGTTCTTTTGTGTTTTTAAAAAATGGCTTCTCTGGAGGATCTCCTGGCTTGATGTTTACGGCAAGTTGGAAACAAATCTTGAGTGGGTCCTCTAGTGCTTCTGAGCTGGAAATGGGTCCTGAGCAGGTTTGGATCTGAATCTGTGGAAATGCAGATCCTGGATCCTCCATAGGCCCTTCTGGTAACTACAGCAAGATTTTAAGAGCATGGGTTTACGCCATATGGGAATTAAAGGTGGAGGAGATATTGCAAATACTCAAGAAGTACAATGACCTAAACACACTTTGCTTGAATTATCTCAATCTAAATATGAATACACAAGAAAGTTGAAGAAGACATTCGTTATAACAAGTTTCTTTCCAACCAGTTTGACTGCTATGCAATCTCCCAGCATAATTAGTAAAAGTAGTCGATGGCATGGAAAAACAGTACCTGAATATATGTCAAGACTCAAAAGTGATCCCCATTGCATTATTTGTGCCAAAAGAAACATCAGCAATTTACAATCTCAAAGTCATAACTAACATGTGCATGGAATCTCTGAAAATATGAAACATCAATAAAACCGAAAATTCTGGGCTAAATTGTGAAGGTTAACATCTATGCCTATAGTATACAACAATCAGAGCCTTTACTCTGCCTGTAATGCCCACTTTCTAAAAGATGCACTGAATAGGATAATGGCATGTGGATGCACTGCGTGAGGGACTCTAGGTTCTTAAAGATGATCAGTAGGATAATGGCATGTGGATGATAAAATTGATACCAAGGGTTCATCCTCGTAACAAAATTTCTCATTTTTGAGTTAATATGCTTCTAAAGTCTTAAGGTTAGTTATGTTGCTGCCAAATTTAATATGCTTTCTTCTAGTATCTCATGTTAGACACAGTGCTGCTATTACACTAATATATATGGGAGCCCTAGCAGATATTCAATGTTGTGGACAAGTTACTCATACTGTAGATGCATTCCTAGGGTACACTCTGTCACAAACTAGATAGTGTTGGAGATATCTTTAAGTTACATGGGTATTCACGTGGAAATTCACAATGTTTGAATCCATGCATCTGTCAGAATATTAGTTGGCCGTTTCAGAAATGATGAGGAAATGCTGTCTTCCAGGAAATTGATTATTTGAAAGTGTGGACTTTGACTAGTAGTAATTTTGTAGCTCATAAAATGAACTATTTTTGTATCTTCTTTATTTGGAAATGGCATTTATAAAGTTTGCCTTTATTGAGTCTTTTCGAACTGCTCATTTTTGTTTGTAGGAATATTATTCAGTGATCCTGTCATGATCATAAAGCTCACTAAACTTGGTAGTAGTTATTCCACGACATGTGAGCAGTTGTTTGGAATCTGGACCTTGTAATTTGTGGATTTGGTTTGTATTTTCTTCATTTAAGCCTCCAAAGACTTGTCCGACATTCAAAGAGGATCAGTGATGGAAGGGTTTTATCAATTTAGTAATTGCTCTTAGAGAATTTGTTTGTCTGACAAAGGCTTTCTCCACAGATGTGGCTTTATACAGTGTCAGATGGTCCTTACCTGCTCTCTGGATGTAAATCCAGGGTCAACAACCAGTGTCCCACCTGTAGGACACTATGCTCTGGATGTAAATCCAGGGTCAACAACCGGTGTCCCACCTGTAGGTACGAACTTGGTAATATTAGGTGCTTGGCTCTTGAAAAGGTGGCAGCATCTCTAGAACTTCCTTGCAAGTATCAAAGCCATGGTTGTCAGGAGATATTTCCTTACTACAGTAAATTAAATCATGAAGCTCAGTGCACTTTTAGGCCATACAACTGCCCATATGCTGGCTCTGAATGCAAGATAGTTGGCGATATTCCCTTTTTGGTGGATCATTTGAGAGATGATCACAAAGTTGATATGCATGATGGTTTCACCTTCAACCATCGATATGTAAAGTCAAATCCACTTGAGGTTGAGAATGCTACTTGGATGCTAACTGTGAGTCCTTTCACACAGCTTAAGCGCAAGCTCCTCTTGTTTTCTTTATTCCTTGCTTTGCATGTTGGGGATTATATTCATTGATGTTTATCAGTTGTTCCATTTGCAGGTATTCAATTGTTTTGGGAAATACTTTTGTCTACATTTTGAAGCATTTCAATTGTACAAAGCCCCTGTATATATAGCTTTTCTGCGTTTCATGGGAGATGATGATGAAGCTAAAAACTTTAACTACAGCCTTGAGGTCGGAGGCAATGGTCGGAAACTGACTTGGCAGGGGGTTCCTCGTAGCATCAGAGATAGTCACAGGAAAGTTCGTGATAGTCATGATGGACTAATCATACAAAGAAATATGGCACTCTTTTTCTCAGGCAGTGACAGAAAAGAATTGAAGCTTAGACTGACAGGACGCATATGGAAGGACCAATAATTATATGGACCTTTTGAAGATCTTGACTAGGACAACCAAGTCATATCTTCTGTTTGATTTCTCTCTCTTGCTGTTGAGTTCGTTATAAAGGTTCTGATCCTTTCAATAAGCAAGCTGTCATTGTTAGAGCATCAAGAGAGAAAAATCATATCTAGAAAGTGTATCGGTTGACCACAGTGCAGGTCCTATGCAGTTTTCTCATGTAAAGACATTCTTATAATTTCCAAACATTGGTAATTTAATTGGATTGCATGTCCATTATTTATGTTGTCTGATGGCAATCATGAAATGGATATAAGTTGTTTATCATTACCAACAGAACTAAGTGGGATGGAGTATTAGGGTGGGTCTGAATCTTTTGTAGAATTGATATAACTATATGATAAGAGGTCATGTATGTAATATTTATTTATGTCTTGGGTAGTCCTTGAGAGTTTCAATTTCCATCCCAGATGCAAATACAGAATTTTTGTTGTTCATAGGCTAGTAATCCAAATTTAAAAGGGTTTGATAAGAAGATTTGAATCAAGTTCCTTTCCATTGGAGGAAAGCAAATGTAAGCTATCTTTAATCAAATGACTCTATTTGCAAACCCTCTCAATTACACGTTTTAATCAACTTCCCTTACCTGCATTTTGTTGAAGTCAATCATTGAAACAGTTATATGAGTGGGAACAGGTTTGGCATTGCAGCAACGAGTTAAACAAGCAAACAGGTTTCCATTGTTAATAATAAATGCTCATGATTGGCTTGCCGTGTCTGTATTGCAAATGGTAACATCAAAAGCCTTTTTTTGCATATATGTTCATTTGCATGTTTTTTCTTGTTAGTAGTGAAGTTAGCATTGACAAAAATATATGAAAAATAAAATCAATTAACGGGATTTTGAAATTGAGTTGCTTACCATGGGTTGTAGTGGGGAGTGTACCTAGTATAAGGAAATCATATATTGTTAGGCTTCCCAATAACTTAGAGACAGTTGACTGGAGAAGGTTTATTTGCTTATTGCATGAAGAGTTCTGTTGTATTTACTGTAGAAGCGATTCAACTTTTAGGAAATGATTGTTCTTGGCAAAGAACTAAACTTAAATTTAACTGCACAATGAAGGAATATATTCAGTCCTATTGACATTGCATATTGAATTGACATGCAAGCTGCATCATTGTCTTTCATTATACTATTCTTTATTGGAATCTTTTTTGGGATGTAATCTATGCCATACCTGCCTAATGATGACATCAATATCTCTTTATCATTCTTTTGTGTTGGATGACCTTCCTTGATTTCCCTTACCTTAATGTAGATATGTGTCCTCTTAAGATGTCTAGTTCTTAGGTAGCATGCTTTATTGCTTTCCTCCTCCCTCTCTTGGCCGTTGGTCACTAGTTTGGCTATGCTAGACCCTTTGGGGCACTTGTCCACTATTTGCACTTGTTATCTCCAAGACCTCTGTTGAGATATCTTGTGTTATTTTGTCTCCAACCTTGAAGGCTTGTTGTTTTGTCTTAGGGTGTTTGCATTGACTTAATTCCCTCCAACACTTTGGATTATTCAACTCCACTACCTCAAGGGAGGTTTCAACATAACTAGGGCAAGGAAAGTATCGACACTTTTGAGGGAACTTTGTGTTGGGTTATTTTTCGAGAATATTTGGCTCACAAAGAGCAACATGTCGCATAGATGAGACTCGAACCTGGGCGAGGAGGAGAAAACTACCCACCCCAACCAATTGAGCTACAACCACTTGATTGCAATGAAACTCTAATCGAGGTGGATCGATTGGGAGACAAATCGATTGACGAGTTAAGTCAAGTTGATGGTTAAGTCAAAGGTTGAAGTGATTGACCAGGGAAGTTGGAAGTCGAAGTGATCGACAAACAAGTTGAAGTTGAAGTAGCAGATAGGAGGTTGTGTGGAAACCGACTGAAGATCGACTAGAGGTCGACTGGTAGCCAATTGGTAATCCGACTGAAGTTGACTGTAATAGAATTCCAATTTCTGGGATTTGTAGCCAATGATCTGTGTGGATCTGTAATCGTTTTTTGGGCACCATGATTTAGGGTTTTGCATACTATAAAGATTATAAATAAGGCGTGTTGAAATACTGCAAACGCTAATTGATAATGTTCATGCTAATCTCTAAAAGAAGGTTGTTGGTCAGGTAGATGTAAGCTGAATTGGTTGCATGGTTGTTCTTGTGTAAAGCAAGAGAGTATGATTGCGATTGTGTCTTAGGTGTAGACCAAGGTTAGTCATGTAACTTATTTTGAATGAATAAGAGAACAAGAGAGCAAGACACTCAAGGAATGTTGGTTTTCCCATTGGGGTTTCCAGGGTAAAATCTCTATGTACTGTGTGATTGTCATTTACTTTCTTGTTTAAATTTGTCTTCTCTTTTCCTACTAGGTTTAGTGTGGATGTCTATTTCCTAACATGTGGTATAAGAGCTAAGCTAAGTTCTTTTGTTGAGTCGATCTTGGATTTGAGCTAAACCCTATGTCTAGTGAGAGTTGTAAGTCAAAGATATTTAAATCCACGCGTGAAAGAATGACAAGTAGTTCAAGAATAGAGATCGAAAAATTTAATGTCCAAAATTTTGAGCTTTGGAAGTTTAAAATTGAAGATCTCCTTGTAGATCTAGAACAATGGGCAACAGTCTATCCAGGTACTATTTCGACAGGTATTTCGAGGAGAGAATGGGAGAAACTTGAAAGAAGGGCAAGGAGTACGATTCGATTTTGTCTTGCATATTTGGTGTTGCTGAATGTCTCAGGTGAAGTCTCAACCAAGAAATTATGATAAGTTGGGAAGCTTGTACCAGTCGAAATCCCTGGTAAATAAGATGTTCCTTTGGAAGAAGTTATATCTTCTGAGGATGAGTGATGGGAGCTCGGTAACTGAGCATCCAAATTCATTTAATACTGTAATAAACCAATTATTGTTCATGGATATTAAAATCACTAAGGAGGAGAAATGTATTAGCCTATTATGTTCTTTTTCAGACTCTTTGGATCTTCGAGCTATGCACAACATATGTATGGTCAAAGGTTTTCCTAATTGTAATCTGGAAGTCAATTTTTGTAAACATTGCATATATGGAAAACAAAATCAGGTTAGGTTCCCATATGGAGCGACAAGGACAAAGGATATTCTAGAATTGATTCATAGTGATGTTTGGGCCTGTAACAATCCCTTCACTTGGTGGATCCATTTATTATGTCTCTTTCATAGATGATTTTTCTAGGAAGACATGGGTATATTTTCTGAGGAAGAAATCAGAGGTTTTCGAGAAATTCAAAGAGTTTAAATATCTTGTGGAAAACCAGACAGATAAGAAGATCAAGGTGTTGAGAACTGAAAATGGTGGATAATTCTTTGGAAAGGATTTTGAGTAGTTTTGCAAGAAGTGTGGCATAGCACGCTAAAATACCACACCATATACACCACAAGAAAATGGAGTTGCCGAAAGAATGAACATGACATTAAATGATAAGACAAGGAGCATGCTTAGTGGTGCTAGGCTCTCACAAGAATTCTGGGCAAAGGCAGTTGACACCGCAAAATATTTGGTAGATAGGTCTCCTTCGTCAACGCTAGTTGACTTGAATCCACATGAGGTATGGTTTGGTAAGAAGCCTTTGCTTTCACATCTCAAAGTATTTGACTATGATGCTTTTGGGCATGTTCCCAAGAAAAAGAGGAGCAAGTTCGACTAGAAGGAAATCAAGTGTATTTTTATTGGGTACAAGGATGGAATAAAATGATATAATCTCCGAGATTCTGCATCAAGGGAAACAATGTATAGTCGAGATGTGGTCTTCAGGGAAGTTGGTGGAGCTTATGAGTTTGAAGGTTTTCAAACAAAGAAAGATCCATATGAGTCGATTGAATTAAATGAATAGGTGGAAAAACCGACTCCGATTGTAAGGAGGTCTGAACGAGTAAGAAAACCAGTTGAAAGGTGTATTCCACCTAATTTCTATTATTTATTTGTGTTAACTTCCACTGACGAGGAGCCCAAGTCGGTCAGGGAGGCAGTCGACTCGATAAAGGGTAAAATATGGAAGGATGCCAGGTTGCACAAGAATGAGACATGGAATTTGGTCGAATTACTTAATGGAAGAAAAGTTGTTGGTAGCAAGTGGGTTTTCAAGAAAAATATGAACGCATCATGACAAGTCAAAATATCCAAAGCTCGACTGGTAACAAAAGGATATTCCCAAGTCGAAGGAGTCGACTTCGGTGAGATTCCCCCGTTGCAAAATGAACTTCCATTGGAGTACTATTGTCTCTCATTGCAACACTTGATCTTGAAATATAAAAAATGGATGTAACAAAGTTACCGAATTAATGGGAACTGTAACGTCCCACAACCCAACAGAGGGACATTACGATGAAAAATACTCATAAAAATGAAATTTCTGCTAACTACATTAATTCATTTACAGTTAACTAGTTTCCTGTAGCTTTCAGCTATGGATTAAAACATATTTAGCTATTGTCTACAACCATAAAATAGAAGCATCTACAATATGCTAATAATCAACATGAAATGCAGCTAAACAACTCATTACAACATCATATAAATCATTCTCATTTACACAGAGTTCATGCACAATAATAATACATGTGAATAACACAACAACAAGATAAAATACTTATCTTTAAACAAGAGTTGTGCAACCAGCTGCTTGGGATGGACGTTCCACCCAATCATACACTGACTGTTCCAAATCTCAATAGTCACCCATGATCTGAGCCTAGTAATCCACAAAAGGAGGGTGGTCTCTCACAGTCCACTCACATCTCATAAAACTCACAACCCAATGATATCTTCCTACAACTATTCTGATTTTCCACCAGCTCTCTTCGCCCAACCCAAGGAATGTACCCCTTCATTGATATTAGTCCCTTGAGTGTCCCATTCGTTTATCAGGGTCTCTCTGGCATAGGTAACCATGAATCTCTCAGCTGGGAACTCAAGGGAACCTGTTGCTAGGAAAACTACTAGTGAATCAACAACAAACATTGTTGTAACAATGCAACTCACCCAGGAGTTCACTCTTTAGGCCTGACAACCTAACGCTTTAGTCTTTAGCTCCAAATACGCTCCAACTTTCTCTAGAATTCTCCCTCCATGGTTGCACCAACTCCAAGATCTCTTTCTTGCTCTCTACTTGCTCCTCATGCACAAAAAATCCATGTCTAAAATTGTTGTCCCAACCCATACGAATTTCTTCTCCTTTGACTTGATTTCTTGACTCACACTCTTCCCCAAGATTATTGTACTCAACCCCCATGTGCTCAATAAATTTGGGATTTGACCACTCACACCCACCCTCTTACATGCATTTAGTGATTGGATTTGGGAACACTCAATAAAAAATTAGAAGGTTCATATACAAATAACAAATTTAGGAAAAATGGTTGAGTTAATATACATGGGTAATTCCCCCTTGGACCCGTCTTGGCCATTATCCTAGACACTCCCCTCTCTTGTGGATTTATTCAACCCCCATCTCTTGTCCATGTCCCCTTAGTAGCTGGCATCACATTCTATTATTAAAACATAGAAATACAATTTGCATATTACATCGCTTTGGCCGTAGCTACAAATTATATCTACATAAGCATTAATTAAACTGAGGATTATAGTTGGGATGCTACAAGAACTGTGACCTCAAAATGAGAACTCTAGTCCTTAAAACCCATATTTTTGCATAAAAAACATGAAAATCAACCCCCAAATCAAAAAGTGGTGCTACTGGTAGTACCATTTTTTCTAACCAGGTCAAAATTACAACAATTTTCAAGCATGGCCTTAAAAATCAAATAGTTGCTCAGAAAAACAGTAAAATCAACACCTAAATAAAAAAATGATGCTAGCTAAAGCAAAATGTTTTTTTTCTAAACGTTAAAATTATAGCTAACTACAACCTAATTGAAACTGTGGCCTTGATAATAGATCCCTATGCAAATAAGAAACTCAAAATTGGATCCTAAATGGTCACTTGATAATTTATTTCCTATTTTTTTTTTTAAATTTACATTAAAAAAAAAAAGAGAAATGAGAAAATCTTCACAATTTTTTTTTTGAATGAAGAAAAAAACACATTTAAAACAATATATTCAAAACCCAAATTAAAAAAAAATAATATATGCTCTTTTAAAGAGTACAAGATAGTTTCCAAGAGAAAATTTTGTTCATCGTGTAAGGGAAAATGTGAGAGAAAATCACTAGATAAAAATGATTGATTAATAGTTTGACTAATGATGTTGTCTCCTACTGATTGATCATGCACTTGTTCAACTAAATCAGGGGAAATTTTACTGTCCACACATTTATCAACTTCACATTCGATCTCTTTTACTTTAGAAACAATTATAAAATCCACGAGAGTGTGAAAACTGTCTCTTTTTAAAGTCAAGGTTCCTTCCTCAAGAGAAAAAGACATTGTTGACAAAGAAATATCAGAAGCGGAAATTACGTCTTGTAAAATGTCATGCTGCTCCTGATTTGCCAAAATGAAGGAAGCTGACAAAAATGTGGTGCTTTAATAACTTCAAGATCATCATGAACTTTTAAACCATCCCGAGATTGAGTATTAGTGCTCAATCCAGATTGGTTAACAATTAATCGATCTTGCTTGTCTGAGAGAGAAACGAGATATTGAAACCATTCATCAATAAGAGGCATTTCTTTCAGAGAGAATTAGTACAAACATGTATGAGCCTAATTGCAAAATCCTTGAATGATTCATCATTTTCTTTCCTTAAACAACTTAATTCTTCACCTAATTCATCATAATCATAATTG
>SNQJ01S0053845.1:22158-33493 GCA_010110895.2 Picea sitchensis
ACAATATATTCAAAACCCAAATTAAAAAAAAATAATATATGCTCTTTTAAAGAGTACAAGATAGTTTCCAAGAGAAAATTTTGTTCATCGTGTAAGGGAAAATGTGAGAGAAAATCACTAGATAAAAATGATTGATTAATAGTCTGACTAATGATGTTGTCTCCTACTGATTGATCATGCACTTGTTCAACTAAATCAGGGGAAATTTTACTGTCCACACATTTATCAACTTCACATTCGATCTCTTTTACTTTAGAAACAATTATAAAATCCGCGAGAGTGTGAAAACTGTCTCTTTTTAAAGTCAAGGTTCCTTCCTCAAGAGAAGAAGACATTGTTGACAAAGAAATATCAGAAGCGGAAATTACGTCTTGTAAAATGTCATGCTGCTCCTGATTTGCCAAAATGAAGGAAGCTGACAAAAATGTGGTGCTTTAATAACTTCAAGATCATCATGAACTTTTAAACCATCCCGAGATTGAGTATTAGTGCTCAATCTAGATTGGTTAACAATTAATCGATCTTGCTTGTCTGAGAGAGAAACGAGATATTGGAACCATTCATCAATAAGAGGCATTTCTTTCAGAGAGAATTAGTACAAACATGTATGAGCCTAATTGCAAAATCCTTGAATGATTCATCATTTTCTTTCCTTAAACAACTTAATTCTTCACCTAATTCATCATAATCATAATTGTTAAAATATGATAAAAACTCAATTAGAAACTCAGGCAAAAAATGAATCGAATTAGCTGGAAAGGATTCAAACCAAATTTTAACCCGACCTCGAAAAGTCAGGGTGAACAACCTACATGCAAGATTGAGATCAATGATCTTATGCTTTAAGCACTTAGAACAAAATATATAAATATGGTCTTGTGCAGATGTGTTCCCTTCACCATCAAATGCGATTTCTGAAAAGAGATCAACTGTCTTGTTGGGGATAACTGGTAATGAGAAATTGAAAGCATGTTCCAACACAATGATTTGGGTAGGAGCCATGAAAAATTAAGAAAATGGAGAAATTGACTCCAAATAGTTAGCTTGTCATCTAACCTTCCTTCTAGTGCATTTTAAGATGACATCGAAGAATACTTTACAAATCTAGAATAATAACGGGATGAGGGATAAAACTTTTAACCATTAAATTTACCTTGACCCTCCTTCTAGCGCCATTTGTTGACGGACATATGTGAACACATTGTCAAATGTGAGGGAAATCCCGATCTGAAGTTGTCTAAATAACATAAGCCATTTGGGATGACTTACCTTGATGGGTTTTACGACTCCATTGGTCGATAAAGAAATCTAAAGTATAAAATAAAATAACTAACTAATTATCAACTGTATATATATTTACGTTCTTTATATACAAAGTATACAAATATACAGATTGCAAGATTGACGAGAAACCTTTGAAACAAAGATTATACAAAAGATCCAAATCTCTGATAGAATGTAAATAGATCTAAGATAAACTACAAATCTACTTTTACCTTTGAAACTAAAAGAGAAGAAAAGAGTGAAAGTAAATGATAATGTTCTGACTTAAATAAAAAAAGTATTTAAGTTTAAAAGTGATTATAATTTCACAAAGAAAATATAAATTAAATAATGAAAGAAGAATAACTACTAACCTAAAACTAGCCAGTATTAAAAGAGAAACTATGGTTGTGCCTCCTTGTATTAAACTGCTTCTGCAACCTACCTGTTAAGAGAAATATATAGCAGACAATTGTATAATTCTAAGACTATGAAAATGCCAGGAGAAAGCCACTTCACTTGACAATTCAGATCTCATTCATAATATAGAAAGGACAACTTTTGTACAACTAATCCCAGGTGAAGATATAAGTGACCATTTACAATAAGAAATCAATTTCTATTGAACAAATAGATATGTACAAACTCAAAGTATATGAACAAATTCAATACAGTTCAAGATCTGCATCAAGATAATACAATCACCTGAAACTATACAATTTGGGATCGTGGACTATTAAAGATTGAAAGAATTAATATATAGATGATATCGATTAATCATGTATTGAAAAAACATATTAAAGCTAATTTTAATCAATTCATAATCATTCGCCTCAAGAATATGAACCATAATATTGAACTATTATAATGAAAACATAACTCTTTAACTTACAGGAAGAAACCCTTAAGTAAAGCATAATTCTATATTCCTCAAAAAATATTAAGTAGTCCATCTCCCAAAATTTTCACCCCTGCTTTTCTTCAAAGGACTAAGACTATTTAAAAAAATATGGATCGCTCCTCATATCAACATGATAGAGTCAGATCATTCAAAAATAGTAATAGTTTAAACAATAGATCCAAACCTCAACTTATAATAGAAAAGTTGTATAATAAAAGAAAAAATTGTTCAACAACTTATCCAAAAGTTTGTTGTCATCACAATGAGAAGCTACAACTTAACCTTTTTAAACTAACTCTTATGCTAATTAAAAAAAATGAAATTTGGACAACATTCAATTGTATTCATAATCGTTGTTGATGAAATCTTTTAGATCTTCCCATGACCTGTAAATAAACAACAAAATCCACACAAATCAATACAAAGATTTATTTAAGATTAGCTACATAATCTTCGATTCTGTAGCTAGTCTAAAAACATTACAGAATCAAAATAAAATCAAAATAAAATTTAGACGTTGACTTTGCATTACCAGGGGTCATCTATTGGAAATAGAAGATGTATATAAATTTGACTCTATGGTAATACTAACATTAATGGATTTTTTTTTTAAAGTTGTTCGAGAGATCTTTGATTTCTCAAAAACCTGACGAAGATTCTATTCTATTTAACTTTTTAACTGTCGATTTTCCCTCTTTAGTTCTCTGTTTTGCCTTTGTATTTGGTCTACACACATATGAATATAGGGAACGACCGAGTAGTACCTCTCATCCCATAACTACAGTTATGATAGCTCTTGGATTTTATATTTGATTTAGGATGCTGGTAATTCTTCTCCAAGGGATTTTATGTAGTGACATTATCCCTTAGCGTAGCCCCAATGCCTGATAATCCTTCAGAACCAAAAAGAAAATGAGGTAGGTTATCAACAAATTTATATGGGCCTTGATCCTCTGCTTCATATTTTCCACTAATGTTTTCACAAGAGGAATCATGATCTTCTATAGTTATAGGTTTCATATGAGCTACATTCTACTTAGACTTGTTTCTTAGCATCCTAGACAACTTTCAACCTGCCCTTTTGTTGTTAAAATCAACCCCAACATTGCCACATGATTGCTTGCCCTTTTTTTTGGGTTGGTGGTCAACCTTTAAACACACATACTTGATTTTCATAACCTATCTAAAATAATCCAAAGGTTTCTCTTTTAATCAATTAAGAATCGTTTCTAGAGATTGAGACCGTGCCACCTTTTTAGGAGGAACATGCACATGAATTGATTGATTGAAAAAGGGGAAGGGGGGTGAGCGACGATCAAGCCTAATTCAAACCTTTAATTCAATACCTTAAAAAATATCTTGAGGAGGATTTAACTCCTCTGCAACCCTAGGTATCTGAGAATTAGTCGGAGCCTATGAGAAATGGTGGAAGATTTCACAGAAAATTATATTGAACCTTTACCTTTAACCGCCACAAAATTTATGAGAAATTTCTCTTTACTAGAAAATGGAACATATATATGAAATTGTTTTGTTTATGAGGAAACAACCCACATGGACAATAAATGACCCCATTTTGGAGATGGTTTTTTAACGGTTTGGTCAAACACTTAACAATTTGCTCATAATTCATCCCGCAAAATCATTTGTCAATTCTGGCACGGTGTTGAACTCTGTTATACTATTGTGGGTAAGTATAACAATGAGGGTTGTTTAGCTCTACTTTCACCTTTATTATAGGAGCCATGAGATTTTTAGCTACCTTAATGGATAATATAAAGTGAAGGGAAAATTGACTACCTCTGTGGGAGAGAATACATATGAGACGTAACACAACGAAATCATTAAAACCAGATAAGAACAAGTCGACATACCTCATCACAATAATAGTGGCTAAGAACTCGTAGAAAAGAGGACAATACGAACCCGTCAACCACCTAAAACCTTCATGATACCCAGGATCGATTGCATGACGAAGGACATAGGGATTCATAGTGGGATAACCCATGTTTTCCTTATAATTTTCCACTAACCACTACCCCCAAATCATGGGTGCGAACAATCATAGCAATGATCAAAGGGTTTTGGTTATAATCAGTTTGGAACAGAAGGATAAATTGGAATTATCGAGAATAGAGTGAACACGATGCATAACCCATAATCTAAGATAGCGCTATCATAAACCAAGAATTAGGATTTACCCTTTAAACATGGTCTATAATAGTTGGATTTACTAAGGTTTAAGCATAGGGTGCGAAATAAAGTTGGCTTCTTCCTTTTTATGACAAGGGTTTTTACACGTTAAAACTTGTATTTATAATAATAAAAGGAGCTATAAGGTTAAAATTTCCCTTATCAAACAAGATTACAGTTAGGGAACTTGCAATATTAACATAAGTTGTGAATCTAATTTAGATCCACTATAGAAAATAATGGAAGTCATTGTAATGTTGCAGTATCCTTTTAGGATGAAGTTAGGAATAAATTAACCTAATTAAAAAAGAAATCCATTGGAGCACCATAATTGCAAAAGACATAATGCAAAATACACCAAAACAATTTATGAAAATAGTCCTTAATTTCATGCTTATTAGTCATGAAATTAAGCACAATATGATAACACAACAAAAAACAAGCAAAATGACAAATGTTTATATAAACCAAGGAAAATTCACAAAGAGTCTATCAATCCGATGAAGATAATGTTGGGTATGTGTTATATTCTTTGCATGTGTGTGTGTGTGGGTGCGTCAGATATGACAACTGCGTAAACAATTTATGAAAATAGTCCTTAATTTCATGCTTATTAGTCATGAAATTAAGCACAATATGATAAATACAACAAAAAACAAGCAAAATGACAAATGTTTATATAAACCAAGGTACCCACAAAGAGTCTATCAATCCCATGAAGATAATGTTGGGTATGTGTTATATTCTTTGTATGTGTGTGTGTGTGGGTGGAACCGCATGACAACCGCGCTTGACGATCCCTTCACCTAGAGTCCAGGTGCACCGGTGCTTCCTAGGGGTTCCTGTGGGGCGTGTATGCCCTCAAGTACGCTAGAGGTTTCTTGAACCATTTTTTTTTTGGGCTGGGTTTTGCTATTTTTGAATAGATTTGGTAAATTAATCCCGGATTAAGGATTAGGGTTTTGGTATCTACTAATCGTAAAACATTGTATATATTGCATGGCTAATGGTGAAATTGGAGCATAATGAAAATAAGAAAGGTTTTCCTATTGAGGATTTCCAAAAGATAAAATCTTCCTGTACTATGTGTATGAGCCATTGATTAATTTCTGTATTGCTTAAGAATCTATATGCATTGCTTTACTTCGCAGGTTTAAAACTTATAGATAACATACTGAATAACAAACAATTATAAAGGTAACTTTGTATTTCAAAGAAGAATATCAGGGTGTTAGTTGGGGAAGCCAACAAATGGTGACTCACTGGGCGAAGCAATTACCTCTGCATTGATTCAAAACATATCATCATGAGGAATTATAGTAAGAGGTACCAAGCCGTCAGATATTCAAATTTCCTTAAGAAAATCCCTTCTCTAGTCTATATTAGCTTTGCATACATATATAGATTGATGTTACCATAGTTCATGAATTGAGGGGAAATATCTTGTAAAGAATTAAAATATGAACGACTGTTTCACTAATGGTTCATGACAATTTTGAGAAAGGACTTCAATACCACAGGCAAGGCCGTTGCTGCCAGCATGCATTCATAGCCTCGAGAAGGTTTCCTTTTAACCTATCTGATAGCATTGATCCCATCTAATATTTTAAGCACACGTGATGGATCATTCCTGGAATTATTTAGTTTTATTCTTTTGGAATTTTGGTGACTAACTGAAATTCATTTCTTTGGATTGATGACCAGTTAGTAGCAGTGTCATCCACAAAAATCCATAGAAGTGAGAAATATAGTTCGTGATGAGACCTCTTGTCCTTTGGTTGGGAAGACTGAAGGCCACTACCCTAGCTTGGTGACCATAAATGGTAATGTCACTTCTGTAAATGTTCAATGGTCATGATGGATCGACTCATGATGAGACCTTCCAATCCTCAATTAGAAAATTTATGATTTATTATTTTAAGCACACAAGTGATTTGATCACGGAATTTGATTTTGATCTCTGAATAAGAGATTATATAGAAGATGGGGAAGCAAAAACAAAATGTCCCTTAAGGACTAGGATGGCGTAAAAAGTATTATAATAGCCATGATAACCATAGATTACTCCAACTTTCAGAGACAATTCCTAACAAGAATGTTGACGGGAAAGAAGAATGGTAACAATCAAATTAAAATTTGTCTAATAGAGTTGAGATAAAGCTTATTTCAAGACCAGATTTAGACTATCTCAGGTTATGTGGAGACTAGCAGGGGGTATGATATTTTGAATAATATTTCCTTATGGTTATAAGTTTCAAACAACAAAGTTATTGAACCATAAATATAGACAAGCAATAAAGAAAAGACTCACTCAAAAATAGAAAAGAAAGAGAATTCAACAAACCAAATCAGATTTTATTGAAAGAAATCAAAATCAACAAATCAACAAAAATAAAATAATACGATTAATTTATAAAGCCAAAACCCAAACTCCATTCAAACCAACATCTGAATAAGAATTAGAAGGAAGATCTGAGCTGTCTAAAATCTTTTCATTCCACAGGATAATGATCCACGAGATGTTAATTTATTCAGGCTTATTATCCAAAAGAAACACAACTGATAAAAGAAATTGACAGAACACAGAAAAATCCCCACTTAAAATAAGTGTAGTTAGGTGTAGGGACAATTCAAACCAAATAACTTCTCATGTCAAATTGTAGCTTGAAAGTGAAAACCTTTTACTTCTTTACTCTCTCTTTTAAAACATTCAGGTTTTAACAATGCTATTGCGTTTCAAAGCAAAATTGTTTAAGGAAGATGTAGGAATTTAAAGATAACTCCCCTGATGGTAGTCAGATGACAACTTTCTTTGTGCCTTAGATACCCGAATCTCCGTAATTGCATTATTCAAAAGAAAATATAAAAAACAACCAAAATAATTCTACTCCTAACCTACTCTAGATTACTTAACAAATCAAAATACTAAGTGTAGTCATATTTCCAGTGCAACCATCGGAGTAACTCCAATCCTGCAACAAAAAAAAAATCGAACATCAGTAACAATAATGAAAGTGTATTGAAATATGACAAAAATACATCATACTTACCTTTATAATCATCATTAAGAAACAAAGCAAGCATGACCTTACCATTCCCTTGAACATTCTTGATGTATTAATCCTCCAACCATTATGCAATTTTGTCATGATATGGGTCACACAAGAATGGAAAAATGTAACTGATATTGGGAATCTTGTCAAAGTTATGGGGACCTAACATAACCATTAGCCTAGACCGAAGTGCCCCATCCTTCTGCCAGTTCTCCTTTTGTTCCATATTTTCTTCATCTGAAGGATATAAAAGGAGTGTGTCAAATTTACCTCCTTGATCTCTAAATAAGGTGAAGACAATCTTACCACTCCCTAGAAAATTTTCAAGATATGAACATTCCAGTGAATCTGCAATCCTATCATAATACGTGCAATTACCAACATAGGATTGTTTGAAAGAATTCATAGATGAAAAATATTTTTGATGAAAATAAGGTACCGGATTGGTATGGAAATAATCTTGTAAAAGGATCCTGATGTTATTGGTAGGATCAAAATAACAAGAGCTTATCATGATTTTTAACTTAAGAATAAGTGTCTCATTTTCTTGAAACTTCTCATTGAGCTCGAATGATTTGATATTAACTAGTTGAGACGAACTAAATGGAACAACCAACATTTTTGAATAATCATCACTGATATTGGTGTTTGGTTGATTATAATTTTCAATCTCAAATAATTGATTATGGAAAAATTTAGATCCTTCTTTAAACACAAATTGAGATTGGAGGACGCAATTTGAGACTCTTACAAATCATTTCCTATTTTACCTACATATAATTGATGAGAATAAGAATAAATATATTCATGGGCATAATTATTCTTCTCTTTATCTTATATTTGGTAATCTCTATTAATCTGTTCTTAATTATATAATGCTGAATTCTCTCCAAGGTAATCTGGAACAGACAATTGCACAACATAAGGATAAAAAATATTAGGGTTCAAGAAATAATATGTAGAATAATTGAGAATCCAAAATGTGTCTCTTGAAATGATTGGCATATAGGGTTTTTATTTGTATGTTTGTTTCCTCTCCTTGTGTGAACTGATCAACCCCTATTGTATGCTCTTTTAAAGAGTATGAGATAGTTTCCAAGAGAAAATTCGGTTCATTGTGTAAGGGAAAATGTGAGAGAAAATCACTAGAGAAAAATGGTTGATTAATAATATGACTAATTATGTTGTCTCCTACTGATTGATCATGTACTTGTTCAACTAAATCAGGGGAAGTTTTACCGTCCACATGTTTATCAACTTTACATTCGATCTCTTTTACTTCAAAAACAATTATAAAATTTGTGAGAGTGTGACAACTCTCTCTTTTTAAAGTCAAGGTTCCTTCCTCAACAGAAGAAGACATTGTTGACAAAGAAGTATCATAAGTGAAAATTACATCTTGTAAAATGTCATGCTTCTCTCGATCTTCCAAAATAAAGGAAGTTGAAAAAAATGTGGTGCTTTAATGACTTCAAGATCATCATAAACTTTTAAACCATCCTGAGATTGAGTATTAGTGCTCAATTCATATTGGTTAACAATTAATCAATCTTGCTTGTCTGAAAGAGAAACGAGATATTGAAACCATTCATCAATAAGAGACATTTCTTTTAGAGGGAATCTAGTACAAACATGTATGAGCCTAATTGCAAAATCCTTGAATGATTCATCATTTTATTTCCTTAAGCAACTTAATTCTTCACCTAATTCATCATAATCATAATTGTTAAAATTTGATAAAAAATCAATTACAAACTCAAACCAAGAATGAATCGAATTATCCCGAAAGGATTCAAACCAATTTTTAACCCATCCTTGAAAAGTGAGGGAAAACAATCTACATGCAAGATTGATATCATTGATCCTATGCTTTAAGCACTTAGAACAAAATCTATAAATATGGTCTTGTGCAGATGTGTTCCCTTCACCATCAAAGGCGAGTTCTGACAAGAGATCAACTATCTTGTTGGGGATAACTGGTAATGAGAAATTGAAAGCATGTTCCAACACAATGATTTGGTGATGCAGGAGCATCACCAACACATCAAGTGAGCCAGCGCGGAAGCGGAAGACAGCTGGATAAGCCATCACAAATTTTGAAAACACTTTGGAAGTTGTTGCACAAATCTTAAATGAGCCATTAAGATGAGGCACACTTGTATATTGTAATGGACCTTGAACAGATTTCTCTCGTCCTTAGTGATAGACAACATTTAAAGTAGTTAATGTAAAGTAGATAGAATTTAATTCTAGACTAGACAGTTGTAGAGTGCAAGAGGGAAATGGGATATAGACACCCTCATTGTGCATTTGTATTATTATCAAGGAAGAGCATAGGAGAAGCAGAGAGCTGTGTAAGAACACCCATGTACAGACATTTGAATTAATAGAAGAGCTTTGATAAAAATTCATGGTTTGTGTTGTTTTCTGTGTATTGATGTTGATATGCTCATGAATGTTTGCTTCCAGTTATACATTTGCTTTTATATGCTGTGTATATTATTTCATGTGTGAATTGAAGTCTGAAAGGGTGAAGGAATGAGTTTCAATTATTTCTCTATCTGAGCCAGAGAATTCCTGCAAGGAGTGCAGTGGAAGTGTCCGCAAGGAGTGCGTTGACAGAGGGTTCATATAGAGATAGCTTTTGTTCTCATTCGTCCCAGAAGTGCAGTTGCGCACAGGAGACGTGCAAGGAGTGCGCAGGCCAGGTTAAGTTCAGGGTTGGGAACCTGAGTGAAGTATTGAGAGACTGCTGCCGCAGGCATGCGTAGAGTCAAAGACTTCAACACTTAGACGAGGTTGAAGATTTTCCGCAAGGAGTGCGAGCAGGAAGTTTCCTTGAAGGACTTGAAGGTCGTGGAAAAGCTCAGGAAGGATAAAGCCTTCGAATTCATTGAAGGACAATGTAGATAAAGTTGTGCCTTGAAGGTTGCCAAGAAGCGTTGTAAGTTACGCGCATGTGGACGATTCCCACGAAGGAGTGCTTAGTCCTTTCGCATATTTCATTGGGAAGGAATGGACAGTCGGTATTCCTCGAGGAGAATCCACAAATCCCCATGAGTTGTTAAGATCTTGTGGAAGTGCAGGGGAGATACGACGATGTATTCCCAAAAGGTTCGAAGCTCAGGAGGGGCAGAGCCATTGATCAGGGTCACGAGGACCATTGGATCTACACGTATATCGCGTATCAGGGTTTCGTGGATTGAAACTCCAAATTCTTGCAATGGGAATCGCGATATTGCGATACGCGATATCCCGATAGAAAAAGGGAATAGTGTGGGCCATAGCGGAACAGGCGAGTGGACAGGTGACACATATTATCGGGATCTCGCAGCGAGAAGTCCCAAAGCTTGGACATTAGGATTCGCGATCCTGCGAAGTCCGAAATCCCGACGAGGTGGTGGGACCGTTGAAAATTCAAAGCCGCGAGCTCATCAGAGTTTCGGCATATCGGGACTCGGGAGTCAGAGAACCGAGTTGCTCGACACCACGAGTGCCGAGAACCCGATAGAGAAAGTTATGACAGGGTAAAGGAAAGGGTCAGCGTTGATCGTATCGACATTCGGGGTTCGAGAGTGCAGCGCTCGACCATTGGACTCGTGAAGTCGCGAGTTTCGATTCCCCGATAAGTAAAGAGAGGGGGATCGTGCGAAGAGATCCGTGGGTGCAGATTTCTCGATAGGGAAATAGAAGGACCGATTAGTCTTCTTTGGGCCGCGATAAGGGAGAAGATCCTGTGAGTGCACGTGGACCTTTTGACCTGCAGGTGGTGAAGGGGCTATGTTGATATCAAGTGGTATCAGAGCTTATTCTTGTCTGTATATTTCAGGAAAGGGAGGCATAAGAGGTAAGGAGTACTCTGATACATATCAAGTGGTATCAAAGCTTATTCTTGTCTATATATTTCAAGCAAGGGAGGCATAAG
>SNQJ01S0053846.1:21094-48947 GCA_010110895.2 Picea sitchensis
ATTTTGGATAAAGATGGGCCGACTACTCATAAATTAATTCAAAATAAAACAATCTCACGCCGTTCATTGTATATTTTGTTGGGTAAAATGGGCGTGGCTTCCCAAGTTCTTACGTGGTCCTTGGTTTTGGTCTCCTCGTATCATAAAATCATATACGAGTTACATTAATGGGGGGTTTGTAGTTTTAATGATGTGTGTATTTTTAATGCTTTACTTTGATATTTTGGTTAAATAGTTACATTAAAGTGGATTTGTTGTTTTAATAATATGGTATTATTATATATTTTTTTTTTTTTACTGTTAAAGGTGTATATTTATATGTAATTGATTTTGAGTTATTTATTTTTTGGGAGAATTTAATTTAATTTTTTTATGGTAATATGTATTGTTAAACTTCAGTTATTTAATAATATGGTACTTATTAATTTTTTTAAAGGTTTATATTTATATGTAATTGATTTTGAGTTAATTTTTTTTGGAGAGTTTAATTTTTTTTATGGTAATATGTATTGTTAAACTTCACATATAGTTTTATGGATTCAATTTCTATTCATGTCATGTTTACATTTTCTAATTCATTAATTTCAAATTTTGGTTCAGGACTCATATCCATGGGGAGTTGGTCTTGAGTTTGATTTCCTCATTGTTCCCTTGCATTGGTACAACTCTACATACAACTCCATGGGTTGAATTTCTACAAATGTTGTGTGTAGCTTCTAGAATGTTTCATATAATATTTTGCTTGAGGACCCATATCCATGAGGAGACTGTGAGTCGGTTTTAAGTATGATCCCCTTGTGGTGTTTGTGGAGCCATACCTGGACGGAGTTGGCCTTAAGTTTGATCCCCTTATGGTGCTTGTGGAGCCATACCTAGAGGGAGTTGGCCTTAAGTTTGATCCCCTTGTGGTGCTCGTGCATTGCTACAACTCCACATACATCTCCATCAACAAATTTCAACAAATGACATGGATACCTTGTTGGATGCCCTGGTATGGGATTTTGGTTAAAGAGAACCATATCCATAGGGGCTTGGTCATCCCTCCATGGTGCTCATGGATTGTTACAAATCCACATACATTTCCATGGGTTGAATTTCTACCATTGATGTGGATACCTCAACAAAAGATTTAGTTTGAGATTTAGTCAAGGACCCATATCCTTAGGTAGTTGGTCTTGCATTTGATCACCCCACAATGTTTGTGCATCATTACAACTCCACATACAACTCCAAGGGTTGATTTACTACCAATGATGTGGGTACCTTGCTAAATATTATAGTTTAATATTTAGGTTAAGGACCCATATCCACAGGCAGTTGGTCTTGACTTTGATCACACTTATGGTGCTTGTGCATCTCTATAAATTCAAAAACAACACCATTGGTTGAATTTGTACCAATAATATAGGTACCTTGTTGAATGTCTCAATGATTAAAGATCCATACCCACAAGCAGTTGTTGGAGTTAAATCCCCCTTGCAATGCCCGTGCATCCTTAAAATTCCATATAAAACTCTATGGTTGAATTTCCACCAATGACACAGATACCTTGCTATATGCCTTGATTTAGCATTTTTGTTAAGGATCCATATTGACAAGTAGTTGGTTTTGAGTTCCATCCCCCCTATGGTGCTTGAGCACTGCTACAACTCTATATACAAATTTGTGTGTTGAATTCCCATTAGTAACGTCGATATCTTTGGTCTAGCATTTTTCTATTTACCAATATCTACATGTAGTTTTCCTTGAGTTCAATACAACCCGTAGTGCCCATGCTTTGGTATAACTCCACGAGTTGAATTTCTACAAATGATGTGACCACCGTCTCAATGCCTTGAACTTGGGTTTTGGTTAATAACCCATATCCACAAGTGAACTTGGATTTTTCTTAATAACCCATATCCACAAGTAGTTGGAATTGAGTTTGAGTACCTAACCGAATGTTGCAAGTTCTCACATTCGAGATCTTGTTGAATGACTTCATTGTGTCGGAGTTAATTGTTTCCATCACAACATCCACCACCAATGATCAAATTTGAAGAGTCTATCCTAGTTTCAATTCAAAGGGTTATATCTATCCATCCCTTCCATGATGAAAATTCCAAAAATAATTGTCTTCAATTAACAAGTGACAACAAATACACACATCATTAAACAAAATGCTAAATAAAATATTTCCTTTTAATATTTTACGATGTTGGAAATGAACCAATCACAAAATATAAATTGCAATTGCAATGAAAACTAATGATAATCATACTTCGTACAAATGTGGCCTTTGGTGGCCTTTGGATGGGAAAATCAAAGAGATTTTAGAATTTAAATGTTAAATAATAAGTTGTGCACTTTATTTTAAATATCATCAAGACTTCAAATATTGAGTGTATGAATCTTGATTATATGTACCAAAAAAAAAACCATAAAAATGCATCTGCATTGTATTCCATAAAAATGCATCTACATTGTTCCAATCCATAAAAATGCATCTACATTGTTCCAATTCATAAGAATTTCAAAGTATTAAAAATTATTATACAATGTTTATTTTAGTTAATAAAAAATTCTCAATACTTTAAAGCATCGAAAACTAGTAAATTACATGAACAAATGACAAATGGTTCTCTATTTAGTTGATACCTTAAACTAATTATAAATAGAAAAAGAGAATGATTATCCCTATTTAATTGATACCTTAAATGCCCTATAAATATAAAGGGAGAATGATTTTCCCTATTTAATTTATATTTCAAAGACTTTAAGTAGTGTTATGCCTCATATTGGATGAGGCTCTACATTGTGATTTTCATCATATTGATTGAGTTCGTTGTTGCTCCCTTGGAGATGTTTTAATGGATTGGGGGTACATACTCTCTTTCTTTGCTTGGAGATGTTACTTCTTGGTTGTGTTGGTGTTTTTGATTGGATAGGAATGTTGGTTTGGGGTTACAGGCTTGGGGTTCAAAAGGCTTCACCAACAAATACCCCATTTGCATCGGCATATTCAATATTCAAGGGATAAAGAAAGCCTCACCCGAGATGCATATGAGAATAAAAGAGACTGAATGTTAGCGCATACCATGACATAGTAATATAGATGGGAAATAGTTAACTAAGAATTGCACATTAGACATTGCTCATTCATATCAATAGTCATCTAAGTAATGCATAGTCTAACATCATACATTCATAAAAGAGTACATGAAAGGAAGGTTGAACTCAAGCCTCATGCCTTCTTTCATTAATCATATTGAAACATTAAAATACATGGAGTGTCCTAGCCTATGTAGAGAACCATTAAGCTTAAAATCGAGATCAAAGATTCATATCTTGATCTACTTTTTCTCTTTTATTCCAGTCTTAGCTCTGCAATTACAATCAACCTAAAAAATGAACCAAAAGGTTACAATCAACCAACCACAACTAGTCTATTGAAAATATATAAATTTACATGTTTGCAATGCATTCCTTATATCTCTTCAAGAGTGTGGAAATCATAACAAACTTGCCAGCTCACCAACAACCTCACCCACGACCAATCGACCAGTTACAAAATATTTTTCAATAATTACTATGATCTTTGAGGATTTGATATGCAAGTGATGTTTATACAAGTCCTTGTGTCTAGTAAAAGACATGTTGGCATGTGTAGTAGAAACTAGTTGGTGCAGACACTGAATCTTGGTGTTGTGTTGTACAAAACTTTTGGCACATGCATTGTGCATAAATTGTGGCACATGCATAGTCTTGCAAAAAAAAATATCCAACAGGCCTCCAACACGATTAGTTGGCTCACCCTTGAACCAATGAACTTTCTTCGTTGTTATCTCGATGATGAACTTTCTAGTAGTCCTTTGCTGGGAAAAATCTATACAATGTAGTTGGTGTGGTGGAAATTCACGAGAAATTTGAATGTCTCAACAAACCTCAGGTTCAAATATGAATTCTTCCTTCACTCGTTAGGGATATCAACCTCTCCATCATCAATCTCAGTCTGGTCCTTCTCAGGATCTTTTTCATCCACCATGCAACCGATGGTGACATGTGAATCTAGAATCTCCTATGTCATTATGTGTGAGACCTAGTGGTCCATGTTGGGTATGTTTATATTATTTTCAAGATTGGTCCCATGTACTATACATTGATATGAGAGCGAGGGGGGGGGGGAGAGACCCTAGGAAAAAAATGGTATTTTTTGTGTCCATATTTGGTGGTTTTTCGGCACATGGGTTTTGTTGATAGTTTTCTAATTCCAGTTAAGGAGTTAGGGTTGTTGACTAATTTGTGTCAATGTCTTAGGGGTTTAGATGTTGCATGATCATATATATATTGTATTGTAAACAATGAAGGAAGATGATGACTAAAATATTAGAGGTGCAACTCTAAACTGGTTGTTGGTTTTCTTTGTTTGAGTTTCCAGGGTAAAATATGTTAAGCCCTAAATAGTGGCATATTAACCTTTAATTGGGGCATATTACATTAGTAATGTTATTTTATTTATGTCGGCTTGGATCCATTAGTTGTAATTGTACCTCCTAGTCTCCTATAATGTAAGGTAGCTAGAGAGGTAGTGGGGGGGCCCAGAAGGCCCATAGTGATAATAGTGGAGGTCATTCAATGTAAGGTGGACTAGGTCCACTATATTATTAAATAAGGCCCACTATGGTAGTAAGATATAATAAATGAGTAATTAGATATAATAAATGTAAGAGGACTTCTTAAAAGGTTCTACTTCTAGAAGATTCCTCCTCTAGAATGTTCTTAGGTGATGGTAGCACTATATAAAGGGATTCAAGCAATGTAATGAGACATGAAGAAAAGTATTTTATTTGGAGTGGTATCTCAATAGGAGGATGCCCCCTCAAAGAGGCAAGTGAACAGGAGAGGATCCCTTCCATAATAGGATCCATTGTATGGTATTGCCCTACCTCAAGGGTTTGATATAATAAAGTGATGTTTTTTCTATATTGTTCTTCTATATATGTTGTAGTGCTTTTGTATTCAGTATTGGGTTCTTAACAAGTGGTATCATATCACTTTCCTTGGGCAGACATTGTGGGTAAATATTTTTTATTTTTGCAGATTTTTTTTTTCGGAGCAGAAAAAAAGAGGGCCGCGACATTCTCGAAGTTTTCGGTATATTTATGTGAAAACTTTACAGAAAAGAGTTTTATATATGAGTTCCTATCAGAAAAACACCCAATTTGAAAAAACAAATCGTCCGAAATGGAGTCCGAGAAGTCAAGATATTGAAGTTTTAAAATCTACAAATTTTCAGGATTTTTTCCGCGGATGGCGGCCATGATTTTTTTTTTATTTCTGTAGCATTTGGAGGCTGAATTTGCCCAAATAAATTACAGATCTGAGTTCCTCTCACAATTTCACCCAATTTCAAAAAACAAATCAGCCCAAACGGAGTCCGGGAAGTGAAGTTATGAGCATTTTAACTTCAACAGTTTTTTAGGGTTTTTCCAGAAAAAACCGCGATTTTCTGCCGAAACTTATTGGGTCTATTTTTTTAGGTTTTTCCAGAAACCGCCATTTTCAAATAAACTTATTGGGTCTATTTTTGGTTTTTTTTTGTGATGGCTGTAGGACTGAAGGGTTCATAGGGTGCTTAGATTGCTATTTCTTCTCAAATCCTCAAAGAAATTCTTGAAGCATTCAAATCTCAATTGTATGACACATTGTGTGACACATTGTATAACAAATTTCATGACCTTGCAGATGCATTTCGTATAATAGTCTTCGTAGTTCATTCGATAGCATGCATGAGAGATTTCATATGGAGGACATCACCGTGATGAATATATAATCAAGAAATATATGCTTGGTATGATTTTTTAGGACGATTAGATGATTGGTATATGGATAGTTGTCATTTCTGGGATGACAACCACTTCCATATTTTATTTGATGACTCTACTCCACCTTCTGTAGAGAACATCAATGTCCCACATCAGGAGCTAGTTACCAGCGTTCAGTCTGCATATTCTACAGTGGTATTATTCTTTCCAGATTCTGCTACGACCCTTTTCCATTATGTGGATGGATCTTCTTATTTGGATCCACATGATAGGTGTCAGTCTTTGGAGCATGATTTGGAGTTAGTTATTAGATTCCAAAATCTTCCATGGGGAGTTCACATGAGCACTTGGACATGGGACCCGAGCTTACAATGGTGGTTGGACTGCTTCAGCATGATGGATTTCCTTTCTACATGGGACCTTGGTTCTTCAGTCTTCTTCAGCATTATGGTCCACAATTATCCATGGGACCCTGGTATATGGTTGTACATCAAGCATTGAGGACAATGCTTTAATAAGGGGGATGGAATGTAAGGTAGCTAGAGAGGTAGTGGGGAGGCCCAGAGGGCCCATAGTGATAATAGTGGAGGTCATTCAATGTAAGGTGGATTAGGTCCACTATATTATTAAATAAGGCCCACTATGGTAGTTAGATATAATAAATGGATAATTAGATATAATAAATGTAAGAGGACTTCTTAAAAGGTTCTACTTCTAGAAGATTCCTCCTCTAGAATGTTCTTCGGTGATGGTAGCACTATATAAAGGGATTCAAACAATGTAATGAGACATGAAGAAAATTATTGTATTTGGAGCGGTAGCTCAATAGGAGGATGCCCCCTCGAAGAAAAAAGTGAACAGGAGAGGATCACTTCCATAATAGGATCCATTGTATGGTGTTGCCCTACCTCAAGGGTTTGATATAATAAAGTGGTGTTTTTCTATATTGTTTTTCTATATCTGTTGTGGTGATTTTGTATTCAGTATTGGGTTCTTAACATATAAATACCAAGGAGACCTTTTTATTTGGAATCATCATGTATTTAGAAATTTATGTGGTGTATAAGGAGGTTTCCCCCTCGAAGAGGCTTATTATCTGAAATTCTCTCTTTTTCAAGGCGTTGAGTACTTATTCTGAGCTTTTTTTTTGTGTTATTTTGATATTTGGTTCTTAACATTTGGTATCAGAACTCAAGGTCTTGGGGTTTCATTGTTGCATCTGAGACACCTTGGAATTTTCGCTATAAATTTCATTCTACGAAGTTTCAGAAGGAACCCCTTGGACGGTATTTATTAAACATATCAAGTTATGTGGGGTTCAAATTTAATCTCTTGAGGCCTTATATTTTAGGAGATATATCCTGTGTAAGATAGGGTTCTGGAATCATCCTGAATTTAGTCATCACAAAATTTTCTCTTCAAATTTTTTTATGTGATGCTTCAAACCCTAAAACCAGGGGGATACTCATATAAATGATCAAGGTAGTTGTGATAAATATTTCATCTTTTGGGTCATCCTACTTTTGCAGATACACCCTCTGTAAGATAGGGTATCTGACTAGTCCTATTAAGTAGTCTCAAACATGTGTTCTGGGTAAAAAAATGATATTTTCTTTAGTGAGTATCAAAATTAAGTGAGAATGGTTGCATTGGATAGTGAATAGTATGTAGTATTTCTAGTGTAAGTTTTAGAATCAAATATCAAATATTGTTCTCTTGGCACGCTTTACAAGTACACTCTCTTGAAAGGGAAAAAAATAAAAAAGGTGCGGGGAAGTTACCATAACTTCCAGTTGGCACATCCAATTTTGATTAGACCTATGGAATTGTAGAGAAGGCATATCAGAGAACTACAAAACAAAATTTTTAGACCTAGAAGGGCTGAAATTTTGGAGATACCACAAAAGAAATATCGTCTAGCAGAACCACCTCGAAATCATGGTTTAAAAGTGATACTTGGCCAACATTCCACAAAAAAATGGAACTTCTACACCAAATAAGTCTCCAGACAGTCCTACTTGGACTGTCGATGAAGGTGAAGAAATGCACATGGACATAAACGATTTACAAAAGAAGACAATAACAAAATATGAACGACAAGGGATGATGGATTCAATTGAAGCTAATTTGGAGGCAATAATGGATACTAAGATGGATGATTTAAAAGGGGAGATCATGGAAGGATTTAAAAATTTCCTAATAGAGAGGCCACCTAAAAGTGAAATTGTATCCTATGAAATTCATGATGAGGACACAAGGAAGATGAATCAAGACTGGAGAAACTCCAACTTTGGGTTGAAGACCAACCACTTTCCTAAGATCGATATGAACAAGTTTGATGGCAAGGATCCAATCGCATGGATACTTCAAATGGAGTAGTTATTTGATCTACATGATGTGCCACATACACAAAAGGTATGAATTGCTTCTTTATATTTAGAACCCAATCAATTTGTGTGGTATCAATGACTTTTTTCTCGCAAATCGCTTGTCACTTGGACAATTTCCATGGAATAAATGATAACACAGTATGAGGATATAAGGAGAAATAGCTTCTTTAGCCAATTGATAAATCTCAATCAAAAGGTTTCAGTTACGAAGCACATTGAGAACTTCCAAAGATTGAATATAAAGGGAATAGATATTTCAGATGAGTACCTGATTGATGTATTCATAGGAAATTTAAAGGATAACATTCAACATGAGGTTCAAATTTGCGAACCCAAATTATTGGAGAATGCGTTTAGGGTGGCGAGAAGTGTTGAAAGTAAAAATATGGCTATGGCTACTAGAAGTACCACTCCTAACATCTAGCGAGAGAATAATGTTCCTTCTTGTAAAAAACTTGAACCTACAAGGTTGAAACCTCAACAATTAGAGGAAAGAAAAGAATAAGGTTTATGCTTTAATTGTGACAACAAGTACAATAAGGGACATAAGTGCGGTGAGAAGAAACTATTCTACATATATTGTGAAGAGGAACAAGAACAAGAACAAGAACCATCTCAATCTGAAAACGTAGAAGAGATTTCTTCTGAAGAGTTGACTCCCACGATATCATGTAATGCATTCGCTGAAATTAGCACTCCTCAAAGCCTAAAGATCGAAGGATATATCAAAAAGAAAAAATGTAATATCCAAATGTATCCAAATGTATCTTTGGGGTGAAGCAGGTAGAGTATTTGGGTCATATTTTATCTCATAAAGGTGTCAAAGTAGACCCTAACAATATTAAGGCCATGATGCACTGGCCAGTTCCCCAAACATTGAAGAATCTTAGAGGATTTTTGGGTTTGACAGGTTACTACTGCAAGTTGGTTTAGAACTATGGAAAAATAGCAACACCTTTAATGCCATTAACTAAGAAGGATTCATTTTCATGGACTCCAGAGACAACTCAAGATTTTGAACAACTTAAAGAGGCAATGTGCAAAGATCCTATCTTGACTAGACTAGACTTCACAAAAACCTTTATTGTGGAATGTGATGCCTCGAGAAATGGAATTGATGTTGTTCTAATCCAAGAAGAAAGGCGCCTTTATTTTGCAAGTCAACCACTCAAGGGAAAGGACTTACACAAACCCATATATGAGAAGGAAATGATGGCAATACTACATGCATTGAATAAATAACACCCTTACCTAATAGGTAGGCACTTCAAGGTCAAAACAGATGATAATAGTATTAAATACTTCCTGGAACAAAGACTATCTTCAGAAGAAGAAAAAAAATGGGTGACCAAGATGTTGGGTTATGATTTTGAAATCATCTACAAAAAAGGGAAGAAAATTGTTCTGGTAGATGCACTCTCAAGAAAGGATGAAGATGTTGAGGCTTTTCTCTGTGTTATCTTGATCATGCAACCTGATTGGATAATAGAAGCGAGGGATGAACAAAAGAATGACAAAAATGTGTGGACTCTCATTCAAAGGTTGCAACAAGATTCCAGTGCATCAAATACATTTACATGGAAAAATGATTCACTATGGTACACATATATGTTATATTTATGTAAGAACTCCCAACTCAAACAAAAGGTACTCTTGTAATTTCACACCTCTCTGGTAGGAGGGAACTCAGTATTTTTGAAAACCTACCATAGGGTCAAGAAGGATTTTTTTTGGGATGGCCTTAAAATTTATGTTCAAAGGTTTTTGGAAGAATGTTTGGTTTTCCAACAAAATAAGGTGGAAAGAATTAAGACCCCAGGTCTTTTACAACCATTAGCCATCCCAAGTCAGCGTTGGGAGGAGGTTTCCATGAATTTCATCATAGGGTTATTGAAGTATGAAGGAAAGAGTGTCATCATGGTGATTGTTGATACACTGACCAAGTACACACACTTTTGTGCACTCTCTCATCCTTTCAAATCTAGTACAGTTTCCACTGCATTCATGGAGACAGTTCAAAATCTACATGGAATCCCAAAGTTTATTGTAACTGACAGAGATCCCATATTCACTAGACATTTTTGGACATAATTATTTTCTTGTTTGGCTACTCAGTTGGCTCATAGCTCATCTTATCATCCTCAATTTGATGGACAAACCAAGATAGTGAAAAAATGTCAGGAAGGTTTCCTTTGTCGCTTTGTCTCTGATAAAAAAACACAATGGTTCAAATGGTTACCCTTGGAATAATGGTGGTATAACACTTCCTTTCATACTGCAACAAAAGTGACACCATTTATGGAACTCTATGGATATCACCCACCTTCCATCACTTCTTCTCTAAAATAAAAATATAAGGTTCAAGTAGTGGAAGATCACATCGAGCATCAACAACAAGTTCTCCAACTCTTAAAGGAAAAATTGACCATGGAGCAAAATCACATGAAACAACAAGCAAATCAACATCGTAGTGAAATAAGTTTTGAAGTAGGGGATTGGGTGTTTTTAAGACTATAACCATACAAACAGTTGTCCCTCAAGCAAGATAAGAAGAATAATAAATTATCACCAAAGTACTATGGTCCTTATAAGGTGTTACAAAATATTGGTACTATGGCATACAAATTGGAGTTGCCTTCATCTTTGCGAGTACAACTAGTTTTCCATGTTTCATGCTTAAAGAAGGTGATAGGTGACAAGATCCCAGTTCAAACTATATTTCCAAAACTTAACAAGGAAGGAAAAATCATATTGGATCCTGAAGCTATCACTGACATAAGAATTCACCGGCTGAGGAACAGATCCATTTCAGAGTATCTCATTAATTGGAGGAAACTACCTACTGAAGATTCCACTTGGGAAGATGAGTCTTTTATACAGAAGCATCCAAAATTACTCAAGCATTGCAGACAACACTTTTCTAAAGGGGATGGGGCATGTCAAGCCCTAAATAGTGGAACATTACCCCTTAATTAGGGCAGATTACATTAGTAATGTTAATTTATTTATGTCGTCTTGGGTCCATTAGTTGTAATTTTACCTCCTAGTCTCCTATATATACCAAGGAGACATTTTCATTTGGAATCATCTTGTATTTGTAAATTTATGTGGTGTATAAGGAGGTTTCCCCCTCGAAGAGGCTTATTATATGAAATTGTCACTTTTTCAAGGCCTTGAGTACTTATTCTAAGGTTTTTTTATGCTATTTTGATATTTCGTTCTTAACAAAATATCTGTGTAATGTGTGTGTGTGCCATTATATATGTTCTTTTTTTATTAAGAATCTATTTGAAGAAGTTAATTGTACAAGGTTAAAATATACATTTGGTATCATAGCAATTATTGGCTTCAGGGGGATGCCTTTGTGGCTAAGGGTTTTGTCTCAGGTCTATGATTAAACTTTTTATAGTCAAATATCTGTAGTATCAATTCTTCAGGTGAAAACAAACAGAGAGAAATTTGAAACTAGAGATTGATAAATTTAATGGGAAAAGTTTTGAGCTTTGGAATATCAATATGTAATATCTATTGGTGGACAAGATCATTAGATCATTGTGGATCCATGTATTGGACCTACAGGAATGTCAATAGAATACTGGGAAAATTTGGATTGGAAGGCAAAGAGCACAATCCGGTAATGTCTCTCAAATTCAGTATTACTGAATGTGTCGGGGGAAGCTTCAATGAAGTATTATGACCTTGGAAAATAAGAGTGACTTTGGCCTTGAAGGATTATGACCTTTGGGAGTTAGTGGAAAAATAAATTGTTCCACTGACAGATCCAAAAGATTTGGAATCTCAAAAGAAGAAGGAGATCAAAGAAGAGAGGGTTATCTTGGATTTAGTGAAGGATCATATAATTCCTTACCTATCCGAGAAGAAGATGGAAAAAGAGATGTTTTATGCCTTGGTAGGATAATTCTAGAGTAATAAAATGAATAGGAATATAATATTATGAAATAAACTCGTATCGATGCATATGCCTATATTTGACAATGTTACCATCTATTTCATGAGGATCACACAAGTGCATGATCAACTTCCATCCATAGGAGAGAAAAAAGAGGACATAGAGATCATGAATATGGAATTTAATGGTCTTCCCAAGTCTTGGGAGCTATTTCTCAAGGGATTCTTCGCTCAGGAAAATATCCTAGATTGGTAGAGGCTTTGGGATGATTGCATCCAAGAAGAGACTTGGGAGGAGTATAAAGCGGGAAAGTAGGGATATAAAGAGGAGGATAAACTGGACCTTGTCAATAATACAAGAAATGGAAAAGGAAAGGGTTCTAAGGGTAACAATGAGGAGTCAACCTCATATCTAGGTAAGAAGGACTTGAGTAAAATCAATTGATTTGTGTGCCACAAGTATGGGAACTATGCATCATAGTGTCTGTATAATAAGGGGAAAGGGAAGACACAGAAAACGACATCAACAGAGACACATATATATGATTTTGCAACAAAGTTTGAGAAATAATTATCAATGTTCTCTCACCTCTCTAATAGAACCAACTCAAGGAGTGTGTGGTACTTTGAAAGTGGTGCTTCTCGTCATATGGTGGGGACACATGAGTTTTTCACTAGTTGGTTAGAGGTAGACTCATATCTACATGTGGAGCTTAGCACTCATGCCAAGTGTGGTGTAGAAGGAGTTTGGACATTCAGGTTCTAGCTTGAGTTGGGAGGTTTTATAGAGGTGGAAGATGTGTTCTATGTACTAGAACTGAAGAAGAAGCTATTCTTAGTTTCAGTTTTGGAGGAAAATGGGGTTTCCATTACTTTTCAGAGATGGAAAGTATTCACATGTTCATAGGGAGCTATCTCTGACAAAGTAGTGAGAATTAGTGTCAAAGAGGGCATGTTATATAGGTTGTAGGGAAATCTTGTAGTAGGATTCAAGTGGATCTTGAATCATGAATTGTTGTCAGTGATAGAGGAAAAGGAGAAGGAGGATACGAAGGGAATAGAGTGTTCAAAGACTTATGGTGTGGGGATTTAACCTTCAAATGAGAAGAGCGATTTATCCACTTCCATTCCAGTCAGGAGACCAAGTTGGTATGAGATGACATTGATGGATTCTCATAAGAAGGAGAATTTTTGTATCACATTGAGGGAGAGTAGGCATTAGAAAAAGTTTCCAAACTTCACGTAATATCACAATATCGAGACCCAGTTGTAATTGTGAATGTAAATATGTTTTGTAGGCTGGTGAGCCAAGTGATTATAAGCTAGGTGGCTTATGTGATGATTAGGCCAGAGAGCCTAGATTCTAAAGGCAAATGAGCCTATTTTTGTATATATAAATACTCATATCATTGATATAAAGTACATCGCTACATGTAGACTAACCATGATAAAAGAGAATGGGGGACTAAGCTCCACTAGGTAGGGAAAGGGAAGGGTCTAAGAGGCTAGGAAAAAGGGGTAAGCTTGAGGGATTATCTCTAAGGGAATATTATAGTATATTTTCTAAAAGACTAAGGTTTGGGAAATAACTCATGTAATCCTAAGTTCCTTTGGGGAGAGGACTGTACTCTAAGTGGAGAGGAATGAGCTCCAAGAGAGCCATGCGTCAATCTTGGTGCATGCAGTTATATTTGGAAAACTCGTCATTCTTGTGGGTTATATTCCATTCTTTCTAGGGTTCCCATGTACGCATGGACTCATGCACTAAACCATGACCTCCATTATCAACCTCTGAGCATGCACACACCTCTGGAACTTGCAACTATAATTGAGTTATCCTGTTTATTTCCTATGAAGCCCAACACACCCATATTTTCCTAATCTCGTGTTGTGTCTTAATGGTTGGTTGTTATTGCCAATGTAGTTCATGGACTAAACGTGGCTTGTTTCCATTGTCTGTGTCCATACCGAGTCTTATCATTTCTATCACCTTGTTGTATTTTCTAAGGAGATGGATTGAAGAAGCAGGTTATCAGGCCTGTGAGAAACTCTCTCCAAGTGAGAGAGTTTGTTGGAAAGAAGAAGCAGGTTATCTGGCCTATGAGCAACTCTCTCCAGGTGAGAGAGGTTTCTAGGGAAGCAATTTATCTTGGAGGGAGTCCAAAACTAGTTATAGTGCTATGAGAATTCTTGTTCGAGCTGTTGGTGAAGCCCTGGAAGGGAATTGGGGCAGCTGAGGGACCGTTGAGAAGAGAAGGGGGACACTTCCTAGGGTGGGACAGGCATGTGGGGAATGAGAGTCTATAGGCTATGTGTATAATTTAGCTCATGGGAGGGAATCCTTCCTAATTGACTGTGTGGTATCCCGTTGTCTCAGCCTAGCCTAGGAATCCCTTTACCCCGGTGGAGTTTAGTCCCATCTCAGGGGTGACCCACTGCTAAGAGTGATGAGCAACATGTTCTATGGCTGGGAGGTTCATGGAAGGTATGCACATAGTTGGTGGTCTTATACAAAAAGATAAGTACCATTTATATGTTCATTCACATGCTGTGTATTTTCACATGTCTAATATTTATAAGTATTTCATGTATATGTTGTATGTGTAGGCTTACTGCTATTTTTGCATTAATATGTATATTAGCATAATGCAATTGTCTATTAATTTATATATATATGATGTTCCACAATACTTTTTGTGTTCCATATCTAAATAGGTCTATGGATGGGTATGCTACATTTTGGTTATCATAAGCTTAGTAAGAATGTGTTTTAGAGTAGCACAACCTGGCCTGGGTGGGCGGGGGATGTTACAAATTTCTATAACATCCCCCAAACACCCAGGTCAGGCCGTGATACCTCAAAACACATTCTTATTGAGCTTATGATAACCAAAACGTAACATACCCAACCATACACCTGCTGGGCTATGGAACACAAAAATTCTTGCAGAACATCATACATATATAACTTAACATACAATTACATTATGCTAATAGACAGATTAATCCGAAAATAATAGTAATCCTACACATACAACATATATAGGAAACACTTATAAATGTTAGACATGTACAAATACACAACATGTAAATGAACATAGAAATGGTACTTTTCTTTTTTAAGAAGGCCACCAACTACATGCAGACCTTCCACGAACCTCCCAGCCTTAGACCATGCTACTCCAAGATATCAGCAGTGGGTCACCCCCGAGCTGGGACTAAACTCCACCCAAGGTAAAGGGAATCCTAGGCTAGACTGAGGTTACAAAGTCTCCAGGAAGAATTTTGTCCCCAGGAGTCCACTCATGTACACAACTTTTAGTCCCTCATTCCCCACATTCTTGTCCCACCTAAGGGAGTGTGCCCCTTCTCTGATCGATAGTCCTTTGGATACCCCACTCCCTTTCCAAGGCTTCAACAACAGGCCAGACAAGAAGTCTCAGAGTAATACAACTGTCGTGAGGCTCCCTCTGGGAAAAATCACTTCCCCAACAACCTATCTCACCTAGAGAGAGTTTCTCACAAGAATGAAAACTTGCTTCTTCAATCCAGATCCCAGGCCAATCTAGTTAGGGTAATAACAACAAAAAAATTGGGTATGGGATCTGGTAATTACATCAAGCCACACCAGTCCAGAGAAAAGTGTGGGAAGAAACAAAAAATGGCTAGGGTGTGATATGTCTCAGGAATTGTGTAGTCGTGTTATGCTTCACAGGATTAAAATGGGTTAGCTTCATGGGGTTTGCATGTTTTAGATCTTGTGGGATTGCTGCAAAGGTCAATGATGTAGAGGATGGCTCAGTGCGTGAGTGCGTGTGTGCATGGGAAGCCTGGAAAGAATGGAATAGAATCCCCAAGAATGATGAGTTTTCCAAATATAACTGCATGCACCAAGATTGACACATGGCTCTCTTGGAGCCCGTTCCTCTCCACTTGGCGTTCATTCCTTTCCCAAAAGGAAATTAGGATTACATGAGTTATTTCCCAAACCTTAGTCTTTTAGGAAATATATTATAATATTACCTTAGAGATAATCCCTCAAGATTATCCCTTTTTCCTAGCCTCTTATCCCCTTACCTTTCCATACTTAGTGGAGCTTAGTCCCCCATTCTCTTTTATTTTGGTCAGTCTACACACAATGATGTATTTTATATTAATGATATGAGTATTTACATATACAAAAATAGGCTCATTGGCCTTTAGCATATAGGCTCTCCGCCCTAATCATCACATAAGCATCCTTGCTTATAATCACTTGTCTCACCAACCTACAAAACATATTTACATTCAAAATTACAACTGGGGCTCGATCTTGGGATATTACAATCCCCTCCCCTTATTTTTGCACTGTCCTCAATGCAACGTTTTCATACATGTACAATTCAAATTCTTCAAAAGGATCCAAGATTTAGCTATTGTAAGCTTGTTATCCATCTGGTTCTCCACTTTCCAACACCAATTCTGGTATTCATACTACATCTGGAAGTCAATTTCTCTATTCCATAGAGTTTCTTCTGGAAATAATTCAACTCACTATTCCATTTGACACACCCTATGTATGGTAGCTACCATTCCATAAGCATCCTTGAGTTGCCTCCTCCTTGTTGCACTCACCCTTCCAGGCTCATGCATCCCTTCACTTCTACGCAGTCCTTCATCCATCCATCTTGCCAATGATTTCACACATAAGGAGAGCGCTAACCCATTACTAGAACCCCACCAAGGTTCTATAATTATATTGATTTAGTGTCCTTAACAATAGTTGTTCTTTCCCAGCATTCCCACTTTAATCAGGATTATCTCATCTGCATCACACACATGCAGTTATCATGAGAGAACATAAAAAAATTCATTTAGAACTCAAACTTATTTCATAAGTATTCAACTTTTCCACAAAATATGAAATTCTATTTCAAAATTTTTTCATTGTTGTTGCAATAATAGGATGCAATATTCCTTCTGGCTTTTAGCAAGCACCATGCTAAATACCATTTTTCCTACAATGCTTCTATCTTGCATTCATCCAAAAAATTATCAGTATCTCCAATACATCATACTCTCATTGCAATAGGTACAAAACCTTATAACATGATCTTAGAATTGTCTACACTGATCAATTCAATCACAATTATCAAACAATTTATTAGATAGAATGAATTATCATTCTATGCATACGCCTCTTCATAATTAATACCAGTAATTTCATTACTTATTTTTCTGAACAAATTTTTTTCTTGTAGTCAATGTTCATGTGACTATTTGACTTGTAAATTTCCTATTGCAATGTCCTCACGACTCTTGAAATTTTCTCAACTCCATGAGTTAGCAACATTTCAACCATTAGTATAATTATTTACATGCAATAATATATATGCATGCACTTACAAAACACATTCAACAAATGCATTTAAGTATACAATTCTATCATGCATAAGTGCAACTCTACCACTTACTAGGCACGAGTGCAACTCTCAATACATATATATTCAATGCACCTTTGCATTGATTGTTCAGAATGCTCTTTATCTAAGTCATGTATCTCACCATCCATTAATTGGAAATATGGCCAATGTCTTGACACATTATCCACACACTTCCCATTGTCTTTCCGATTATTTGGATGCCTTCCTTTTCGACCTGAACACTACACCAATAATATAATTTTGTGGTGTGCATTAGTGTTAGAAAAAAGGTTGCAGTACAAGAATTATTTAAAGGTAGGAAGCTCGTTGTTTATTTGTGTGGTACATAACCTTTCTATATCCATACATTTCCATATCCAACCATGTCCTAGTATCATTCTATTAGCACTGGAAGTTGGCCTCAAATTGCGATGAGGACAAGCCCGATACCCATCAGTTTAAATGTCACAATTTCTTTATAAAAGGAGATCAAATGGAAGTAACCTCGAAACATTATCGCTTTAACTCAGAAAACTAGGTTGGAAAAGAAAACACATGTGAGGTCTTGATCTAATTTAAGCCAGTAATTTTCATAGTGGTGAGTAAGTGGAGGAAAGAAAAAGAAAAAAAGTCTTCTCTGGACATTCGTTCTTCCAACATCCTTTAAATGAGAAAATCCTCAGATATGATATTCTCTCAGACCCAAGAAACTTCAAGAAGCTTAAAATGTTGCAAAACTGATATAATCAAACATACATTATATAGTCATTACAAAACCTGACTAGATCATCCATGCCCGATCTTTAATATTCAGAGGAAAAAGGAAAGATAGAGGTTGGTTTCCATTAAACAAGAAGTCTCAAATATCAGTCTATAACCAGAGAACCAGAGGCTTCATTGAATATTTACAATCAGGAGCTTAGCTCTATCGGCGATATCTACAAAACATTAAAACTAAGTATATATACTCAGAGAAATTTTCTCTCCTGACAGCAGGAGAGTCGTTGAGCTACTTCATTTAAGTCTTTACGTGTGCATGATATTCTTGCGGAATGTGCATGCAACTTCTTGCCTGGGACTAGTTTAGATGGCATGGCTCTCGCAAGGAAACTATCCATCGGGGTACCATAGGATGACTGCTCCAAACCTTTCCCCATGTATTCCATTTATGGATTGAGATAAGGTTTCAACAAGTTGCTCGAAATTCATTAACTACATTCATTCATGGTAGGTGGTCGAGGCTTCATGAGAAGGGAATGGCCATGCACCATATTTCCAAGGCTTGGAGGCTAGCCTCCTTTTCTTCTAGCTCTGCCCTCAATGTAACCCAAGGCGAAGACCCTGCACCTATCTTCAAAGGTACTTCAACATTTTTCCTTTCGGGGATTCCCACATGCTGTGTCCAGGATCCATGATATCCAACATTGTGAAATCACCCTGTCCAAACCAACAACTCAATCTTCCATTAGAATAGACGACCAGGGTCACTTCCCTAGTAGGCTCTTAGCCGTCTATGGACTAAAAAGGTGCTTAACTTTCCTTTTGGCCCTACTTTCCATTTGTCAGTGGGTCATGACCTTGCTCTAAAGCCAAAGGCGCTTCACGATTTTGGGTATCGGTGATGGGAAGGACTGAACCCCTCACCCTCGAGAATCAAGATTACCGAAATCGCGATGGGGGATGCATTGTGTTGGAACCTCCCCTACTCCTCATCCATATGATCACTGGCTAGGACCATGGGCCCATCCCTGATGTTTCGAATTTCACGTTTCGGGACTTCGGGTTGTGGGTGTATGCGTTTAACAAGAAACCTGAAATGCCCATTCCTGAAAAGCTTGGTCTACCACCACCTATCTCCATGAGATCAGATGGCTCCCTGTTATCCCGGGCTTCGGGATTTTGGCACTTTGGGTTTCATGAGTTCTGAAGACTCTTCTCCCTTTCTCTCCCGACTCGCGAAATCGCGACTCTGCGTGATGCTATCCCCCGTGCAACTCTATGATCATTGATCACCCGATGGTCGCTGATATGCTTAATCGCTAGATCCTTTCCATTGAAAATTGATCTTTGCCCACTCACTTGATTTGTGTCCCTGCTCAATCTTTCCTGGTGCTTCAGAAAAGAGAAAATGGAGGTTTGGCTTACTAGACTTAGGCTCGGGAAGGCGATGGTTCAGTGATGGGGAAAAAGGGAGAATCCATCAGCCTTAAGGAAAACAGAGAATCTTGGGACTAATTTCTTTCGGGCACATTTTGTCAGGGAAAAACAGTCGACACAAGGAAAAAAGAAAAATATAATAGGCATCGAGGAGGGAAAAAAAATGTGATCAGATCTGTAAAAAGAGGGAAAAGAAAAAAAAACACAGATTTAGACAAAAAACCACCCTCTAGGAGAACAGGACAAGTTTAATCTCTAACATTAGGCTCCATGGGGGATAGAGTCCTCCCTGTGAGGCTCTAAGATCTCTTTTGTAGTTTCAGTGCCTTAGTGTTGGGTTGTGGAGTCTTTCATTCAAATAGAACAAAATAAAAAAAACATAAATGGTATTTATAAATATGGGATGTCGGTTGTGTCTTTCAAACAATAAACCTTTTGAGGAAGTGCCCATTCATAGGGCCCGAAAAAACCTCGTGACCATCTAGACTATGTAACCTATAAGTGATATTTGGAAACACTTTGAAAATATTGAAGGGACCACTCCAAAGGGCATCAAATTTTCCATGCTTGCCTTTGTCTTGTCTCAGAGCATCCCATTTGAGAACCAGATCTCCCAACTGGAAACTCTCTTTTCTCACCTTTCTGTCGAAGGCCTTCTTGATTTTCCATTGATGATCATGTGCTCTGTCTATTATCTGCTCTCTAGTTTGTTGTACTTCTATTAGATGATGTATCCTCCTGATCATATCGTCAGGTTCTTCCTGGCAGTCTTGGAGGAACTTTGCCATAGGCAGGGCTAACTGAGAAGGGAAAACTGCTTCAGTCCCATATACTAGCTAGAAAGGGGAGATGCCCAAGTACCTCTTTGTCGTCACTCTATCAGCCCACAGGGCGAATTTGAGTTTCAAATCCCATGATTTTTTGTTGTCTTCTAATAGTCTTTTGATGATTTTGATGAGGCTTTTGTTAGAAGACTCTGCCAGTCCGTTGCCTTGTGGATAGTAGGGTGTAGAGTGGATTAGGGCAATTCTAAACTGCTCACAGAATTCGATCAGGAGTTCAGCTTTGAAAGATGTAGCATTGTCGACGATAATTCGGCTCAGGCAACCGAACCTTGCTATGATATCCTCCAGGAAACTGATGATTACCTTGTGGGATGCGCTCCTGGTGGGGATAACTTCTATCCACTTGGTAAAATAATCTGTGGTCGTCAGGATCCATCTGTGTTGACCGATGGATGTAGGATGAATCTCTCCAATGAAGTCTAGGCCCCACTGCTAGAAGGGTCCTGAAACAATCACAGGTTTCAATGGCAGGGGTTTTAGCTGCTTCTTTCTTGAGAATTTTTGACATTTAGCACAGGCTCTAACTTTTGTGCAAACATCAGTGAACAGAGTGGGCCAGAAATAACCAGCCCTGAGAATATTATGAGACGTTGTTTTCTATAAGTGATGCCCCCCACATGAGCCATCGTGAAAGTTTGACATAATAATTTGTGCTTTGTGTGGGTCTAAACATCTCAGCAGTACCCCCAGGGGGTCTTTCCAATACAAAACCTGCTCAATAAGGCAATATTTAATTGCTTTGAGCTTAAGATCTCTTGCCTTTTTCATCTGGATGCCATCAGGGGGTTGTAACTCTTGCAGATAATATATGACATCCTTGTACCAAGAGCATCCTGCTAACAGGGGATCTTTCTGAGCATTTGTATCATAAGGTTCAACCTGTGGATTTTTTGAGTTTCCACCGACGAAGATGATCCCCAAGGCTTCGCGATTAGGTTCGGCCAGTAGTTTGGATAAACCTTGACCTTTGACTAATTTGGTGGGCTTTATCTCCAGGTCAAATTTGAGGATTTTGGCGATCCATCGGCTCCTCCTTCCATCTATGTCCGGTTGAATGAGAATTACCTTCACTGAGGCTGAAGGAACGTAAGCAATGATTTTTGAATGGAGGAAATAGACTCTGAAAGCCTTGAGATATTTAACCAAAGCATAGGCCTACTTCTCCATGATGTCATATTTGATTTCTGAATCCCTCAATGCCCGACTGAAAAAGGATATAGGTTGCTCCAACCCTTAGGCATTCTTTTGTAGTAAAAAAACCACCACTGTGTCTGAAGAGGCAAACGAAAAGATCAGAAAATACTTGGAATAATTTGAACTAATGAGCACATGTGTCTCAGTCAGTACCCTCTTGATCTGGTTGAAGAATTCTTTTGACTGAGCGGTCCATTTAACTTCGTTCCCCTTCCTAAGCATTGTTGTGATATGCTTCACCAATTAAGAAAAACTACAAACAAACCTCCTTAAGAAATTAATTTTACCCAGGAAGGACTGGACATCTTTCTTGGATCTGGGAGGTGATAAGGCTTGGATTGCTTCCACGCGGTTGGGATCAATTCTGACCCCTTCAGATGACACTATATGGCCCAACAACTTCCCCTCCTTCATGGAAAACATAGATTTCTTAGTATTTAGGGAAAGACCGAACTTTCTGCATTTTAGGAAAACTCTTTTCAAATGATCACAATGCTCTTTATCAAATCTAGAGAAAACTATAATGTCATCGAGATAGATGACCACAAACTTGTCCTTTTCTCCAATGAAAGCGATATCCATGGCTCGCTGAAAGGTTGTGTCTGCGTTCATCAGTCCAAAGGACATTTTGGCATATATGAATGTGCCCCAAGGAGTGGTGAAGGCTGTTTTTTCTCGGTCCTCAGGCAGGACTGATATCTAATTGTAGCAAGAAAAGCCATCAATCATGGATATCCTTGATGCGCCAGTTACCCTTTGCAATATGTGTTCCATTTTCGGGAAGGGGTAATTGTCTTTCTTTGAGCTTCTGTTCAGGTTCCTGAAATCGACACAAAGTCTGATTTTCCCACTCTTCTTTCTTACCGGGACCATATTGGCCAACCACTCAGAATACCTCAAAGGAACAATGATCTAGGCATCCAACAACTTCTTTACCTCCCTTTCCATGACAGGCAACAACGTCGGATTAATATGTCTTAATTTTTTTTGAAAAGGTTTAGCTTCCCCCTTCAATGGGATCTTATGCTCCATGATTCCTATGTCGTATGTTCTGAGATCTTCGTATGTCCAGGTGAACACATCAACAAACTGCTTCAAGAGCTCAACGTACTTGGTCATCTTCTCCTTTGTCAAACTGCTTGACAACTTGACAAATTTTGGCTCCTTCTCCATGCCAATGTTGCATTCAGATATGTCGACATCATCAACCGACTTCTTAGCTTTTACTGCCACATCATTATTGTCAAAGATCCTCTTGAATGGGACTAGTCCCTTTGGAATATGATTGCTTGGTAACTGCACAATATTATGATTAGAAATTTTGTTCAACAGACCATCAATGTGAGTATCCGCTTCGTAGTCAGGATCTTGGTCAATGTGTAATGTATCAAATTCACCCACATCCTCAAGGAATCTTATTATCTCAAGATCATCCTCAAATAACTTCCAATGCTTGACATTGTCTGGTATAGAGGGTCTATATTTTACTTCTATATCGTACTTGAGCTTTGGTGGTAGGGGAACTTTGAATTTACCTACCGAAACAGCCAAAGAATCGGCCAAAGTATTTTCCTCTCTAGGAATGAATGAAATATTGAAAGACAGAAAAAAACTGTCTATTAAGTCCCACACTTCATTCATATAAGATCTCAACCTAGGATGCTTGGCTTGATAAATATTTCTGACTTGCTTAACGACCAACTCAACATCCCCAAAGACAACGATTTCTTTGATTCCTATGTCCTTTGCAACCGTCAAACCCAACACAAGAACTTTGTACTCGACCACATTATTGGTAGCTTCGAACTTTAATTTGTATGACAGAGATATAGTTTCTTGAGTAGGGGAAACAAAAATTACCCCAGCACCAACACCTTCTCGAGAGGAATCTCCATCAAAGAACATTTTCCACACAACAGTAGTTGGGGGATGCGCTTCCTGAACAAAAACGAGTTGCTTTCTGAGTTGAAGAGGAGCCTCATGGGTGTTGGTGAGATGCAAGAAGTTGGATCCCAAATCGATGTCAAGTGCAAATATGGGATGATTGGTGGGGTCCGCTTCATCATTGACAATGTAGGCCAGCTGAGCTTCTCTGTATAATCTTCTGTGTTCCCCTCCAAATACCGGGATGGTAGCATATGTGAGGTCCATATGCAATATTCCTCCAAGTTTTTTTATCCAATACCTTGACAACAACTAATCTGAACCCGAGAGCGATAAGTTTCCAATAACTGGTTGATTATGTCACTCCTTCAAAAGGGTCAATAATAGATCGTTTTACTTGAGAGATTTGCAATTAAAGGTAAAGTTGAAGTCTATGTGCTTGTATTGGAAGTGAATGAAAATATCTTTAGCCTTCCTTATGTGCAATATATCATGCTTGCTTTTAACATCCTATGTGCGGAAATTCATGGAAAAACAACATAAGAACATAATACACATAATGGATAAGACACTTCACTTGATAACAAAGTTGACCCTTGCAGTGGGCTACCTCTCCGGGTCATGCTCCAAATCCTGACCACTTTATTCTTATCGATGTAATGATGGCTCTCCTTTACAAGTTGTAAGGCCAAATTCCCTCTTCAGTGACAACAACAAGAGATCGGAATGTGATCAGGAATGTATCAGCTTCACAAGTTCTACTCATGAGGCATCCATGATGCTGACATGGACATCATTCCCACATACTCAATACATAAAAAGATGAAGAATAAAATAGGACCCCCATCAACATGGAGCCATAAAAATCCTTAGATCTGCTGCTCAGATCCAAAACATAAATATGCAGCCCATACAAAAGATCTCGGAACCCACGAGAATTAGAACTGCTTCGTTGGCCACTTATCATGCAAGTGCCACAATTTCTTTGTCACACATAACTGATTGATTTGATGTGAAAGGAATATAAGAAACAAATAGATAGAAGGAATAAGATGATCTTGTTGATCTTGCTATAGCCTCTCTCTACTCCTTCAGACCTATAACACACATGTTATGCTGCAACATTTAATGACAAAACAACATAATGAAAAGCATGCTTACATTGGCTTCTCCAACACTTAGCTTTTTGATATCAAGCTCTGCTACAAAAACAAACATCGTCATTGAATTCGTGTCACCAAATTACCCAAAAATGAATGTCAAATCATCTCCATCTGAGTCAGACACTTTCAGGCCCAAGAAACACCTCTACCTCGGTTATTGTGCCACTACATCTGCAATAAATGACTCATTCTAGAATTAAGCTACTGATTTTTTTCTCAGATAAGGAAACTAACATTACCACTATGTTCATGGCGTCATTTTACCTAAAAATGACTGTCTCCATGCCTCGATCCAAGTCGGGCACTTTCTGAACCCAAGAGGCACCCTCGCCTCGATTTGCATGCCAAAATCCATACAGTCTGTATGGATTCCGTACAGTCCGTACCAGTCCATACAAGTCCATATGGGTCATACAGGTGCACTCCACTCTCGTGCTCTGTGCACTGGTGTGTGGCTCTGAATGCACATGCTATCCCGAACTTGGGCCGAGACCCCTTTTTATATAAATATCGGGCAGTTACACCATAAGTACATGGTTGGCAAGTTGGTTACATTGGCTAAATTAAGGCGCTGGTTGGTGGGGAGGTTCTGGGGTCGAATACCACGGATTTCCCCTTTTGGTGCGCTCCGCTAATTCTAGCGGTCCGTTTTGGCGCGCGTCGCCAAATATGGCGGACCATTTTGGCGCGCTCCTCTAAACATGGTGAAGATTCTGGTGGGAAGTTAGCAGTCACTATATTTGGCAGCTGGTAGAATATACTGCCAACTTTGGTGGAACTGCCCCAAATTTGGCGGTTGTTTAATATATATATATATATATATATATATATATTTTTAAATATTTTTGCATGGGACCTCATTGGGCATTTCGGGGGTGCCACGTGGCGCCTCCCCATTGGGCCATGTGGCATCCTTTGATTCATCCACCCAGTTGCTGACATCACCAATGTACCATAATGTCCACGTCATCCTGGACACGTGGCACCTTCTGGGTTGTGCCATGTGGCATCACCTCTGGGTGCCACATGGCACATTTTTACTCGTCCACGTGGTGCCCTGAAAATATCAAACTCGAGTGACACATGGTAGCCTCTGGTGCTTCTATGTGGCATGCTGACATCATCATGACACATGTCACTCTCTTCACTTTCCACGTAGGCTGTACGGACGCTGACATCATCAGTACAGATGTTGACTCATCCCTGCTGACTGGGCTGAGTTGACCAGAACTTTGACCACTTATAACTTTTGATCCGTAACTCTGTTTGACGAGTCATTTGCTCCGTTGGAAATCTTGCGATGTGATATTCGTGATCATGTCATTTTAATGGAGCTTTGGAAACTTTTATTTTTTCCCTTTCTCTACCTACTGAGGCCATTCTGAGCCTGCTAGGACACTTCTGTGTATTCTGTGACACTTCTGAAACTTCTTTGATGTTCCCTAGATCCATCCGGATTATGCCTCCCAACTGAAAAGACTTTTGGTCCCCAAAAGTCATTACATTAAGTTTCATGCCCATTGGACTTACAAGAAGAAACCCTTACCCAAACTACCTCACAAGGCCTAACAATATCAACATGTGCCAAAAGAAAAGAAGTGATATCAACAATTATCACTTTTACACAATACCCTTTTACGGGGTCTGAATTGCCACATGTGATTTACAAATATGGCCACTCTCGACTAAATCAAAAGGACTTTCCCCATTTGTTCAACCATTTTGTCGAACATGTCCTCTTTTCCAAGCTGTCTTTTCTCTGGTAGTTGGTCTTCTCCTGGTGGTGGATTTTCCTACAACACTGCCTGACTGACTGTCTCTCTTGAAGATGTCTGTCTGGTCTTCTTGTCCCTCTTTGGGCGTAGATCTAGATGTAAGGCCCAACGAGTGGCCTCATGATGCCCATCTTTGCTACAATGACTGCAGTAGCCTTTCTCCTTCAGAGGTGCATTCCCCCTGCTCTTTTCCATGTGTGGAAAGAAATCTCCCATCCTCATCCTTCTCCTGGTTTCCATAACCTTCCTACACAAGGGTTTTCTCTTCCAACACTGGGACACTGTGTGGTAATTCAATCCACAAAAAGTGCATGGTATTTGATGCCAAAATATTTGTTTTATATGATTAACATGCTTATAATCAAATGGATTTTTAGAGTTTCGAGATTTCTTATACCTCGATGAGTTTCCTATGGAGCCAAAATGGAAAGAAGAGTTGGTCTCAAATATATCATTGTGATACTCATCTCTCCCTGGAGATGTCTCAAATCCTCAATCATGAGAAGTTGCGCTCTCACCCTTTATTGAAACAATTTCATCTCCTGATGAATTATTGACCTCTAGAGTCCCAATGATTTTCCTGAGGTCTTCTTCCCAAATGGTTTTGGAGCTTTCTCCAACATCTTTTGGGACATAGCCTATCCTGGCATATCGAGGCCAAACCACTGCCTTGATGGGATCCATAGTACCTTGGCCATTGGTTCCAAGTCCTCCTCCTTCGTATCCCATCTTTCTCATCAACTTTAAGCCAATGCAAGAAACATGTTGTTCAAGGACTTCAAAATAATCATCAACATTAATCAAGAAAGGAATTATACATGGTTTATTTACCTCCACCTCAAATTGGGACCCTTGGTTTTCTCCTTGAGATGTTTCCAGTTGTTCCTGGTGAGAAGAATCAGTGGAAGATGCTTCTAGGAATTCTCCTTGGCTTCTAGATGCATGAAGCTCATCTTCATTTGTTTGACAAAGTGTGCATGCATTTTCACTGTCATGCTCGTATCCATAACTGGTGAAGTTTCCATGGTCACAAGATGGTCTTATCACCATCTCATTTGTAGAGCCTTCCTCTGTCTGCATCTTCATGGCTTGCAACTGCTCTTGTAACCTTTGGTTCTCTTCTTCTGCAACATGCAACAATGTCTTCAATCCATCATTCTCTGCTTGAAGCATTTGGTTGAGCTCTTTAAGCTCATCAAACCACGATTGAATTGGTGACCTTCCCATCCTTAGCTTCAACACCTACAATCGATATCAAGCCTACTTTGATACCACATGATATGAACCTGGGAGCGATAAGTTTCCAATAATTGGTTTATTATGTCACTCC
>SNQJ01S0053846.1:58820-78961 GCA_010110895.2 Picea sitchensis
AGTTGAAGAATGAAGCAAGTTCCAGATCTGCATTCTATGGGCTCAGATCTGTCACTGAGACACTGGTATGGTTACATTATTGTCTCGATGGATACTGTTTCTTGTTGTCTTGTGAATGCTTAGGGAATTCTTGGTATGGTTGCTATGATGTGGTTTATGTTGGTTGATGGAGTGAGAAAAAATCTTATGATTCAATATTGATATGATGGCTATAATATGTTGATTTCTTATGCATGATTGAGTAGCATTCATATTGATTGGTTGTGGACCATGAGTAGGTTATTGGAGAGCTTAGATGTGTTGTGACTGGCTGGTGGTTAGTTTCGACAATGAGAGACATAAGAGAATGATAAATTGGTTGCAGAGAATCTGAGTTGATCTTGAAGGATAAACCCTAATAGCTCAGAAGGTATACGCATGATGTTGTATACACTGACCACATACATATGCGGGATGTAGTGAGCCAGGGCACGTACACATGCCTGTTGCACTACTGACAGGTCACATACCTATTGCAGATTGATATTTGTTGAGGATTGTTGCCTCATCTCAGTTGGTGAGTGTGTAAGCTGAGTCTTGCATGATAGAGCTGGTGCTGTTGTAGAGTTTTACTATATTTAGTTATTGCTGAAAAACCCCAAGGATTGTAGTCTGTAATAAAAAGAAAATTGTACATACATCTTGTGTTCTTTGTGTTCCTTGTGGTGATGACTTGTTGATTATACATTGCTGATATATGTTGTTGATATGTGTTCACATCTAACTGGTTATAAATGACAGGAATGAGTAATGAGTAAAATGTTGAATGCTAACTAATGAGTTTTGTGTAAGAGGGAAGTTTTGGGAAAAGAGCCCCACACTCATTCACCCCTTCTCTAAGTGTGATAGTTGTGTCCAACACAATCCCCTTCTATTCTTGTTGTCCCTCCTGGACTGATGTAATTCATTCTTATTAACTTGATATCTACCTCATGACATCTTCTTCCATTATCTTAGGATGGTCAAGGACTTGAATCCATCCATGAATATTTCCTTATCTACTTTTCATACTTGCAACCACATATTATGCTAATATTAATTTCCAACATTCCCCTATTACTTGGATCCCTCTGATCCAACTCCTTCATGACCAAATTATATTTCCAGTCATGTTCTCTGAGTAAACCTGGTCATCTAAAACCAATTTCTTTCTTGAGGAAATTGATTTATCCTTTTCTTATCCGATCATATCAACACTTGGATTTTCTTGATGACTATTACTTTCTACTGTCTTGACCCATCTCATTTTTTCAACCTAACATGCATATTCAACTTTTGTCATTCCATATTTCATGAACTTCATACCATGCTTCCATTGCGCACTCTGATAGAAATAATGGGGGTGCTATCTCCAACTGTAGGAATGATCTTCGGAGTTGTTGTCACTTTATCTATGCATACATTTCATCTTTATTTATCAAAATACTATAATTTTGATACATCAATATGTATAGAATAGATCTTCCCCAAACCAAAATTTCATTCTGTTTTCCATGTTGCTTATTGAACCCAACATCTGATCCAATAACTTCTTAAAGATTCCATATGTAAAATGAATAACTGTCTCTTTCCTTTTTTCTTTGATCTGTATACATCTCTAGAACCTTTTTTTGTTTTGTTTTAAATGTAACTATTACATCCAAAACAAACATATAAGAAAATTTGTTAGCTAGAACCACAATATACAATTTTGGTAATATATGCACAATTTTCCTTGTAAGGTCACCAACAATATTCTTTCTGACTTACTATGATCTAATATGCTCAATCCTCAATTATTTTGGAATACTTTGAATCCTCTTTCCAATACCTTTCCATTGACTGCTTCCTTGCTCAATTCTGAGTCCCGAGGATAAAGTTATGGATAATTAAAAAACGTCTTTCTTGTGAAGTTGATATTTTCACAAGTGATCTTCTTCTGGAGCTAAATTTTGTTCTCAGACTCATGATGGATCCTCTCCTAAGGTACACATGACTTATTTACATCTTTAAGTGTAGGTCCGTACAATTCGAGACCCCACAAACTCCTTCTATAAACCCCATTTTGTTTTGAAAACAATTTATGGGCACTAGCCCTTTTTCTTTGGCCCCCAATCTCATGTGACCATGGGTTGTGACCAAGTTCTAGGATGATAGGTGCTTATCCAAAGCTTCAGGACTTCTTGGCTTTGAAACTTCATAGGTTCTCTCAACTACAAACTTCCAATCCCCCAGAGCACTGAATTGGAAAAATCGCGAAGAACAGTGGATCGACAGTCCAGGACTTCCCAACATCCAACGACTGAGATCCATTATGAGACTCCAAGCTTTGGGATTTTTCGAAGCGCTACTCAACAGATCTTATAGAATTCTAGAATGAATAACTCACAAACAAAAAATCAACGGACCACTTCTTCTGATTAACCAACGACCGTGATCAACTCTGGGATTTCGAGCTTCGATATTTTTGAACTGTCCACACTCTCAATCATTTTGGAGTGCCAAGTATCTTGATTGCAAGATATGATACCATGTATCCTCTTCCAATCAATGGCTAGAATTTTATCCACAAATTTGGGCTTCAGAGATTTCCAAAGAACCTCTCCATAGATCTCCCAGAGTTTTGAATTACCTGAGATCCTCTCCTTCCTCCACGTATCATCTCCCGATCAATGGTCGAGATTAACTCCGGCCTTCAGGATTTCTCCACTTAGAGAAACCTACAACTCAATTCCTCGAGAGTACAAAGTCTACGGACCTTGGGATATAGTTCCATCTGTCCACTGTAAGCAATGGTTGAGATGGACTCCGAATTTTGAGAGTCCTGGACCCCGACTACTTATGCCTTGAATCCTCTAGAGTGCCAAGTCTTTGGACTAGAGGATCTACTACCACGTGTACTCTATTGATCAATGGTGAGGATTTACTCTACTCTTTTAAGCTTAAGGTGTTTCACCTTCATCAAACTTCATTCCTTCCAAATGATGAATTGGTGAACTCCCAGAGTCTTTGTCAATAACTAAGAACCGAAGGGTGCTACATGGAAGAAAATAAGGAATGAACACATGGCCCTATTTGATGGATGAAACTTGGTATATACTAACTAGAATAAATGGTATTTGAAAACCATGGAACACGGTGACATGTGGAAAGAATAAAGTGTGTCCACATCACTTCAATGTTTCACTACTTCATAACTTCAGGACTTCGTGACTTCAGAACTCCGAGACTTTGGGACTTCGGGAGACTTACCCACACTACACAACAAATCCCTCGAGTTCCTAATCCCCAAATAGGATGATCTATGGACATGTATCCTAAAAATTGAACGGTACAGATTAACTCCAGATTTTGGGACTTCGGGGGATTTCCCTCCTGACAACTTGAGGACTCACCTCTCTCGGAGTGTCGAACCTCCGAACTGCCATTATATCTACTCACATTTTCTCACATAGATCTGACAGTTGGGATCTGATATTTGCTATTGCACTTCACCTATTGCTATTTTCTTGATCTAATGACTATTATTTATCCTTTGCCAAATCCAACAGTCAAGAACTTCTCCCAGTGATCTATGGCATAGATCCACTCCGGAACTTCGGAGCTCTAGGGATTTTACCTCTTTTATGACAAATAACTTCAAACTGTCATAGTGGAAAAGTTCAGAGGACTTTGGTTCTTAACCACCATGCTCTGTTTTCTATATCTGACGGTTGTGAAGGGTCTTCCTTCTCCCGAATATATCCTACGGCTCAAATTTGAACTTTGTGGCTCAATACCAAGGTTGTTGTGTTTTTTAAAGTTGCTATACCTCGTACGTTTTTTTCCATAGTTAAGGTGCTCTCAGTGCCCTCTTGGCACTCATGGACGCTCCTAAATTCATTTTTTTTCCATATCAACAACAATTTCGTCTAAAAATTTTGCTTAATTTCCACTTACACGACCCATCTAAGATCAGTGTTGAAACTGGAGCTCTGATACCAATTTGTAACATACCTGACCACCCAAGATAGGGCATGCTACTACAATTCTACTCTATTTGAGCTTTGATATAAATTTGTAGCATCCCCAACCATACGAGGGCCAGGCCATGCCACCTTACATAAAGACTCACTTTAATTTGTGGAAATATCATACTAAATACATTAAAAATAAACATCTACTTTATGTTAACATACACAGAATTACGCAGAAATGTACAGTAATTAAACGCATGTGTATCATACAACATGCAATTAAACATATATAAAGAGTATTTATCTGTTTAAGAAGGCCACCAACTATGTGCAGACCTTCTGCGAACCTCCCAGCCTTAGACCATGCTACTCCAAGCTATCAGTAGTGGGTCACCCCAGAGCTGGGACTAAACTCCACTAGGTAGGCAAAGGGAAGGGGATAAAAGGCTAGGAAAATGGGCTAAGCTAGAGGGCTTATCTATAAGGGAATAATATTATTTTATTATTTCCTAAAGACTAAGGTTTGGGAAATAAATGAAATTATCCTAAGTTCATGTGGGAAGGGGAYCGAATGATAAGTGGAGCTCATGCAGCTTCATGAAGACAAGTGTATGATTTGGTACATGGAGTTTTATGTGGGGAAATCAGTTCGTTGTGGGGTTCTCTCTGCCATTCTTTCCATGCTTCCTATGCACTCACGCACTCACGCACTAAGCCATCCTCTCCATCGTTGACCTCTGCAACAATCCTGCAAGCTATGAAACATGCAAACCCAGTGAAGCTAACCTGTTTAATCCCGTGAAGCATAGCATGACTACACAGTTCCTAAGCCATATATCACCCTAGCCATTTTATTGTTGTTTCCCACACTTTTCTCTGGACTGGTGTGGCTTGCTATCATTACTAGATCCCATACCCGATTTTGTTGTTGTTATTACCCTAACTGGATTGGCATGGGAGATGGATTGAAGAAGCAGGTTGGTAAGCATGTGAGAAACTCTCTCTAGGTGAGAGAGGTTGCTAGGGAAGTGATTTTTCCCAAAGGGAGCCTTACAACAATTGTAGTTCTTTGAGACTTCATGTTTGTCCTGTTGTTGAATCATTGGAAGGGGAGTGGAGCAACCAAAGGACTATCAAACAAAGAAGGGGTACACTCCCAGGGGTGGGACATGCATGTGGGGAATGAGGGACTATAATTTGTGGACGTGAGTGGACTCCTGGGGACAAAATTCTTCCTAGAGACTTTGTAACATCAACCTAGCCTAGGATTCCCTTTACCCTGGGTGGAGTTTAGTCCCATCTCGATGGTGATCCACTGCTGATATCTTGGATCAACTTGGTCTAAGGGTTGGGAAGTTTGTGGAAGGTCTGCATGCAGTTGGTGGACCTCTTAAATAGATAAGTACTATTTATATATGTTTAATTACATGTTGTATGATACACATGTGTTTAATTATTGTACGTTTCTGCATAATTCTATGTTTGTTAACATAAAGTAAATGTTTATTTTTAATGTATTAAGTATGATATTTCCGCAATTGAAAGTGAGTATTTTTGTAAGGTGGCATTGTCTGGCCCTGGGATGGATGGGGATGCTAAAAATTTATATCAGAGCTCAAACAAAGAAGAATTGTAGTAGCATGCTCCGACTTGGGTGGCCGGGTATGTTACACTTTGTGGCATTGATATGTAGCGTAATTGATTATGAGACTTCTATTGTTTAGGGAGTAGTTGACCAACAAGTTTGGAGGGATGATAATGTGCATTATGATGTATGTTGAATTGTGCCAAGGTTGGAGGGAGAACTAGTTCTAGGTTGATCTTATAGAGACACCTTCCTTGCTAAGAGGGAGTTTTGATGTTTGTAGCATCAGACAGGTATTTCAACACAACTCTAAATGTCTAGACGTGTGTAAATCATCCAAATCCTTCTAGATTAAGAATTTGATTTAATTAAATGAATTATTAAAGTAAAGTTCTTTTATTAATTAGTTGAGTTATTTAAGGAAATGCTAAAATTAATTATCATTTAATATTAACCATTGATCTCAAGTGATGTGAGAAGTAATCGTAGTTGTTAATCACTTTGGATATTAGGGTTGGGTTTTAACTCAAGATTATAAAAGGAAGGATAGGGTGAAGGAGGAAGACACTTGATATTCATGAGAGTATTGAAGGATTTTTTCTCAGATCTTGGATCATGAAGGACTACGATTCAAGGAGGTATTGGATAGGTGGAGAAGAACTTTCATCTAGAGATCAAGCCAAGGAGAAGAGAGAATAGAGGAAGCCACAAGTGGGTTTTAGTATAAAGAAGCCACAGGAAAGGGTCAAGCCATACAAAGTATTCCATATAGTCCTTGAGGTTGTGTATGTAGGCGTTGGTGGATACAGGTGCATATATGTGGGTTTAATTAAGGAAAGGCACATACACCTCAAAAAGAGTTCCAAATATGGGTTTTACAAAAGAGCATACTTTGACAGGTTTGTTAGCAGTTTCATTTATCTTAATGGGCCATTATCCATGTTAATGGAGCTCTGATTTTATCATAATAAAATAATCTCAGCACTGGTTTTCTCTCTAGGGTTTTTCCAGAGGTACCTACCCAAAAATATTGGTGTTTATGTTATCATTTGGTTTCTATTATTTCTTCCTCTATCTTTTTTGAATTGAATATTCCATTAGTGAATTTTTTTTGTGAGTTGTTAATATGATTTGTAGTAAGAAAATCACTATATAAAAATATACCTAGGTGCTAGAGTAAGGATTTCAACAATTTCTTTGTGACCTCATTGTTGGATGCCTTTTTTGATATAATCCTTTGATTTGTTGCACCACTAACTTTGAATCTCCAAACACCACCAACTTGGTAATTTGCATTTTTCTTGCAACCTCTAAGCCTAAAATTAGGGGCCTCATATTCATTTACATTATTGGTAGCTTCAAACTCTAGCTTTTAAGACAAATATATTTATTGCTTAGGGGGAGAAATTTGCACTACACTAGCTCCCACCCCTTCTTTTGAATATTCCCCATCAAAATACATCTTCCATACGCCATCCACCTTTGTAGTAGGGATTAAAAGATAATGTTCATAAATAGGGGCTTCACTATACTCTTCATTCAATGAAAATATACAATATCCTAGGTCTTCATCAACAACATAAATGGGGTGGTTCCTCGGGTTATTCTGATCAATGACCACATAAGAAAATTATGTCTCCCTGTACAAGCTCCTATTTTCCCCTCTAAACACTAGTAATGTGGTGTATGTCATATCTAGTTGCATAGTGCCTCCTAAATTATGAAAGGCACATCGGCCATTACTACATCCGTCATGATTAATTTATCAAGTAGTTGAGTTGATGACCACCATGTCTTTGATTAGGCCATCACACTTCATATTTCTGGAATCAAATGAATATATGTCATGATATGGCCTAGTTATCTCTAATCCCAACTTTTCCATAACTAATTTGGTCATGAGGTTGTGTGAGGCTTCAAATTCTAGTGTGCAATTGTGAAACATCTTATCATGAATATTTAATGTCACATAAAAGGGTGCAACATATTCTTCCTTATCATCTATGTTGAGTCCAAATACAATGGTGGGATACTCATCTTGAACATTTAAAGTATCAGGTGGATTTGTGCCCCCCCCTCCCTTCATGACTTTCTCAATTTTTTTGTGATATGAAGGATTCTTGGCCAATTCAACCAAAGGTGTAGGGTTTTTTATCCTTGATAGTTCATGCTCAATTTTGAAAGAGGGAATTGATTTATCGACTTCTTTGGTTTCTTTTTCCCCTTTCAAAGTTCTAAAATCTCAATCACTTTTGTAACATATGAAACTTCTTTGGTTAAATATCTTTAGGATTACTTAGGGTGGACTTATTAGGCTAAGGTTGAATTTATGGTGTAGTTATTTTTTATCTAGGCCTAATATCATACTTCTTTTGCATCTTATCCTGTAATGCATCAACAAACATTTTGTATTGAACTAAGGAAAAATCCTCTGAGCTCAACTCATTTTTAAGGATCTACTTCCTAGGATTCAATGAGTTTTCATAGACATTATGGGTTAGGTGGAGAGAATCATTTTCATCCTAGAGAAGGAGGAATTCATATGGGTATTCAATATATTCCCCATCCATCACTTCTTCAACAAAGTTATTATCATTGTTGGTTTTAAAAATGGGTTGGATGGGTTGTTCTTCACTTATTATTTCCCTTCTCATCAATTGTATATTGAAAGGTCTTATGAACTTATTAGGATTTCTCACACCTCCCTCTTGATGACCTTTGTTTTCATTGCTATTCTTAATCTCGAATCTAGACATATTGTTTGATAAGTTCCTAATCAATCTGAACTTTTCTTCAATCCTCACCTCTTGGGGATATTTATTTGTATCAAAGGTGCCAAAGTATTCTCTAACTTTATTTTTATATACTTGATCCATATTTTCTTTCATTTTTATAGATGTGATCATGTTTCCTTCAATGTCTATTGCATCAACTTCCATTAAAATTAAGGTTGGGGATCTTCTTTCCCTCAACACCATGTAAAAATCAATATTGAATGCTCCAACATATGTAACTTTTACTATTGGTTGTGAAGTTTTTATATATCTGGGGATTTTCTTATAAATCCCGTTGAATATTTATTGAAGTGAAAATATTCATTAGCTCTCTTTTTGAGTGAGCCAAATTATGTTAGGTGATATAGGCTATCTCTCTTTTAAACCCATTGTCTCATAAATGTGGATTCTAGGGCTTCCCATGTACCAATGGAGGCAACATGTAACTCCCTAAACCATTTTTTGATGTCTCCCTATAAATTTTGACAAATAGGCTCATGAAGACATCATAATGCTCCACAAATAGGTTATTAGTGAAGTCTTGAAAAGTGCTTATGTGTTCTTCAACATAAATAGTTTTCGCCCATCATATTTAGGCAAAATATTTAGGTAATTCTTGGGAATTCCATGAAACTTTGGGGGAAAATTCATAGGGCCATATCTGGAAGCAACCTAAGGATTTAAAGGTGGTGGAGGTGGAGGTTGATTTTCCTCACATCTTCATCTTCCCAAGCCATCCATGATATTTTGTAGGATGAGATTGTTGGTTTCAAAGGAAAGAGGGGTAATAGGGTCCTTCAAGAAATATATAAATGAAGAAATTCCTTCTTGAGGGAATTATAAGGGATAATTTTGCATATCTATCAGAGGTCTTTGAGAGAAATTTGTAGAGTGTGAATCTAATTAGGGTATATCTATCAGATCTATAGATTCATTACTTTTATGAACAATATAAGGATATATTTCTATACAAGGGTTACCTAATGAAGAAGAGATCTGTCATTCTCTAATATTTCTCTAGGTCACGAGATTCAATAGATCTCAGTACAATGGAATATGAGAAGGAACATGGTCACTTCTGGTATATCTTCTAGTGGATACATGGTTTCCTTTTGTGGATTCATCAGGTGAAAGAGTAATATCCAAGTTTCTGAGTCTTTTTCACCATCAAGGATTAGAAATCACAATGTCGTATCCTAGGAAAGAATAGATTCAAATTTCATTCCTAGAAAATCGTGCCATTTCAGAGTTTGTTCCTCGAGAAGTTCTAGGATGCTATTAGAACGATGTTGAGGGACCCCTAGGGATAAAACTCATAAAAAATATTAAATCCATATGAGCAATAAGGAAATAATGTGAACAATTTTCTTGGATCTCTCTCTCTCTTGGCCCTCAAAAAATATTAGCTCAGATGAATTAAAATCTCAACCTCAAGAAGCATGGGTACACGAGTGTTTAAAACATTCAATATTTCATTATGATTGAATGGGTGAATGGGTGAATTAAAAGAAAAAAAAAATTAACATACAAGGCACTGCTGAGAATGAATATTGTAGTTTATTTAAAAGGAGAACAATGTGTTGAGCATTTAAGAATTCAACAATTATAAAAAATGTATACATATCCATAAAAACATGATTCAAAATAGTTATACATATTCATACATTTAAATACATGGAGGTACCCTTTGCACATCAATTAAATGTATAAAGAAATGACAAGAACTGGTCATTATTAAGAACAAATCACTTATATGCCATGAAAAAACATCATATTGTCACACTGAATATGGTGCTTAATATGTTTCTTGAGCTTTTATTGATCAAATATTACATAAGAAAAAAAATGGGAGAGGTGGATTTACAAGAAGAAAAACAAAAAAGAAGAAGAATTAAAGACTAAAACATAACGTAGGGAATGAACCTCTTGAGGCCTACTGATTTCACTATATGTCTGTGCTTGAGGTCTATTTTATTAAAAAACTTTGATCATAAGACACTCTTTAATTCCCGAAAGTGTCGACCCTAAAAATGAGTGCCTTACCCCCTTTTTATAGGTGCCTTAATTATGAGAAAACCATTCATTTTATCTAATACTACTTCTCTATTTTGATACATCTTTTCAGTTATTAATACTGCCTCTGGTTTTATAAATGATTTTTACCAGGTAAAAATTGTATTTACCACTAGAGTGAAAACCTGTTGAGTTGTCCTGAGGAAAGCTTCTTTTACCCAATTGAGATTATGTCTGGATTCTCCTAAGTGACTCAATTGAGTATGACTGTTGCATTAGACATGTTCAATTTTTGATCACTTGAGGTCCTTAGATGGATATAATAAATCCTAATCATTTCCTCTTAGCCATGACCACTCAATGATGTAGAGTGCAATCAATCACCCCCATGAGTAATCTACCTCAAGCTTCAATTGGGTTTTGGTCAAATAGTGAAATTTCACCTTAGGATGAACTACATGATATCCCACTCATATTATGCTTGAGTCAGTTTGAGCATAGAGGGACCTTTCATTCCTTATAAATGAGAGAAGAATCCCCTCACACATATGTAGAAAGGATGGTTGATTGGTCTCTCCTGAGCAGAGAAACCCTGTAGGTGGGCCATCTTTTTTTACACCTAGAATTAGAGAAATTCACTTCCAGAAGTTGAACTACTCACAATTGAATTTTTATTTTGTTGGGTATTTATTGTAAGTCCTTGACACGTATTCGGGGAGGTCATTAGTGGGGTGAATGATTTTTACAGTACACATGAGTGGTACTTTATGATTTGAAAATTTCTCTTGTATACATGCGACTCTTGATCCTAATCCTTCATTGGTTGTACCTAATATTTTTATGATTAGGAATGATATCCATACATGAGGCCACATGTATTTTTATAGGATTGTCTAATCCCTTAGTTTATTTGGGGTCTCAAATTCACAACGTAGTCTTCATCATGTTAAAGAACCCCTTTTACGTGATTTGAGGCCATGCATCTTTTTCTCTTTTGCTCAAGCTTTTGAAAATTTTGGGGAGGGTGAAATTTTTTGAGTTGTTGAGGCTAGCATTCTCCCACAGACACATGGCAGCCTCATTCTGGTCCATGATGGAATCTATGTGGTAAAGGAGAAAGTTGTGTGTCATTAGGCTTGGGGTATTTTTTTGTATCTTTGGTGGGTCACTGTCATCCAGGTGACAGTTGTGGATTTGTCCTTGTGAGTTCCTTATTGGAATACCACTCTATCCTTGGCCCATATAGGTGTATATGGTGGAGTGATGTGTCATTTGCATGTGTTTTTAATTCTGTGACCAGGTGTGATTTGCATTGAAAGTGACGAGTGGTTTCATGAAACCACAAAACCGTTGTTGCACCCCAGTGATGATGGTTTCCTCTTCCATTTCCTTTTTAGTTGACACTATTAATGAAGTGTCACCTGTCCATTTGAAACCGTCGTTGCATCGCTTTGGATTTTTAAATTTTACGCATGTTCATAGAATGACATTGGTTGTAAGTCGTTGATTTGGTTCGCTTGTATCCTTCTAATGATAGGGCCCCACAGATTTGTCAGTGCTCGGTATCAATGTATGGTCTCATGGTAAACTTCTTGGTTAGTGCATTATAGGAGTTATGGGGTATTGGAGACCATGTTTCTTTGTTTTGATAAGTTCCTTTGATGAATTTGAGCACTCAATACCTTGAATTTATCCCTTTTTTCCCCTTTTGCATGAAATTGAAACATCCTTCTTTGTTTAATGGCCATGAAAGTTTCCCCCCTTTGTCCTTAACTTGTCCAAACATGACCTTAAAGCCTCAACAATTTTCATATCAGTGACAAGGTTGAATATTATACTACTAGTACCTCTATCCAAGAACATTTTTTTATCTAACCTTTACTTTTCTTCATCTACCTAGAGAGTATATGATATTTTAATTGAAATCTTCATGTTAGATATCACTTTTAAAGGATCATATCGCCATAATACTTCTTCAAACTGAAAAATTTTCATCAAATTTTCTACAATGGTAAAAATACTTCTTGGTTTAACAATGAATGTTTCAATCTATGATGGTAGTGCAAAGGATGTCTTTTTTTCTTAGAAACAAAATGTACATAATCAAAATTTAGTCTTTTCCTAATATATTCCAAAGAAAAAGATTCCTTGTAATATTTAATTATGAACCATAAATCCTCAATACTGTATGATCTTGTGAAATATACTAATCACAAAAATATAATTGATGACTAACATGTAAATGATGTTTACATTTGGGAGGAAGTCTAGGTGGAACTTCACTGAAGAAAAAAGTGTAAACCACTATCATAATATCATCAACACAATTATTAAAACCATTTTTAAGACTTTGGTAGTTTATAACCCGAGTCCATTCAAATACTAGGAGTGGAATTCCTTTTTTAACATGAGGTGTTGGAAGAAAGTTAAATGATAATGAATATAAAGATAAACTAAATAACATGAGGTGTTGGTATTCCTTCTTGGTAAATGATGTTTACATTCGGGAGGAAGTCTAGGTGGAACTTCACTGAAGAAAAAAGTGTAAACCACTATCATAATGTCATCAACACAATTATTAAAACCATTTTTAAGACTTTGGTAGTTTATAACCCGAGTCCATTCAAATACTAGGAGTGGAATTCCTTCTTGGTATTCCTTTTTTAACATGAGGTGTTGGAAGAAAGTTAATTGATAATGAATATAAAGATAAACTAAATAAGCTTGATTCCTAAAAATTTTCATCTTTTAAAATTGAATCAGTTGCTCATAAACTATATCAGATAAAAAACCAACATAGTTGAATTTGAATGGTTGCATTAACTTAAACAAAACCTAGAATTGTTTCATCCACAAGACTATCAATATGCACACCATTTAGGTTATGTATTTCACTAATTGTTTGAATAAAGATGTATCTAACATAAAATTTAGGTTTGGTGTATCTTTTATTTTTGGTAATAACCTTGTAAAAAAAGATTTATTATGTTCCATTTGCAAGGAATTAAATTCATTTTCCAATCCCTCTTTATCAATTTTGTCTTGACCTGCTGGTAATGATAGAATTTCAGAAAAATCCAGTTGCAAAATATAAAAGAGTTCATGTTGGCCACTTTTCTCTATTACAATCTGATTTTGAGAATCATAACACTCAAAACACATCTTAACAAATTATGGGAAACATAAAGTATATGATATGATAACCTGTACAAGACCAGATTCCCAGATTTGGAGCTCATATGTATTTCCATGAAATCATAATGGGGCTTTGCTACAAATTTCCTTAGAGGTTTTATCAACTAAATGAGTCTCAATTTTTTATCAAAGGAATATTTTTTTGAATTGGGTTGTTAAACATCTTTCAATCATTTTCTAGGTGCCATATTTTAACTTCCTATCCTAGTTTAACCCCCTTGTTTTCTATTTCAATTTTCTTTCAGAGAGAAATAAGATGACTGAAAGTACCTTTAGGATTTCAGAAACTTTCAATTTCATTTTTTGTAGTCTGCAATTATATTTTTCATTACTAACATGTTCATTATAAATTTCTTTTCCTTCGAAGAGAAGTTGGTGCCTATTACAAAATTATCAAGTACCTGTCTATATTAAAGAAAATAATTAAAATATAATCTATAAAACCAGTTGTTAAAAGATAATTTGATTAGAAATATGATGTGTACTGACCTATTTAATGTTCTTGACTACCAAGTATAATTTCGGGAAGTGACGTGACATCAAAACCACAAGTGGTATTGGGATGTTTATAACTGGTTTCTGGGATTTAACTTTTTGTTATGACATAAATCATATAATTCCACATACTTTTCTAGTGTTTTGTGGAATTGATATTTTTAACTCCATTATTACTCATGCATTTTTTAATCTTGAGATCTCTCTTATCCATCGATTATATTTAATATTGAACATTAGATTTAGGTGCTACTACTTACTTTTTTTTAGCATTCGTGCCTATACATTTTATCTTACTTAGTAATTATTTTGGTCATAAAGTTATTCATTCAAGATCTTTTTTGTTAAAATTTTAAATTACCCCCTTCTAATATGAAAAATCAAAGGTAACAAGGGAATTCAAGGTTGATAAATCCTGCAAAATAGAAGATAAATTCCAAGTTACAACAACTATGAATCCTTTAGAAGACATGAGTATATAATAGTTTGTAGTATGCAGAGGGAATAGGGGACCAAGATAGGCCTTGAATTTTTTTTATACGAAGAAACAAAAATAGATTATACCACTGGTGCTTCATAGACATAATAGAAATCCAACTTCTTTGACAAGATATTCATTCCCAAAAAATTATTTTAAAGTCTTGTTTGTTCTCTATTGTGCATAAAAAATGTGGAAAATAGATGTAGTATAGAGGGTATCAAACACAAAACCATAACCATAGATAAATTATTTTTGTTCCCCCTTATACATTTAATGGAAATCAAACATATCCATTGTAAACCATTTAATAATGAACAAACAACTATGAGAACTACATTCTCTATCTACATCAACACCGAAGATACATACCAAATACAATGTGGGTTCGATCCCTCATTGGATGTACATGTGGGGTAGTTCTTTCCTTGGATAGGTATTCTACTATGTGCACTCTTGTTACTAGAAGGTGGGGTCGATCCAATGTGAATGTCACTGGTTTTCTCCTTTTCATACTCTCCTTACTGGCTAACATTAAGCACCAAGTAGTGAGCCAATCATTGGCTCACTGCCTGGTGCATCATGTTTGTTTGATACAAATTATTCACAATTGAATGGGAAAAATGAAAATGTAGTGAGACAATTATTATGATTATGATTATGAGTGGGTTTATTTGGTTGGAGGTTTGGCGCCAGAGTGATTTTTATGTTTGAATTTTTTTATTTGTTATTTATTTGTAATATAGTTTATATTTATATTTGTACATAATATTTGTTTTATAGTTATATGTAACCCCCTTAACCCATAAACCCCCCTAAACCCCTAAAATCTAAACCCCCTAACCCTTCAATCCCCAAATCCTAACCCTTGACCCTAAACCATGTCCCAATCCACAAAAAAATATTTTTCATGTTACACCTTGTAATGGCTACCATATGACACTTGTACTTGATTAAAGATTCCATGTAGGGCTTGGGTAGTGGTTTTGGAGAATGCTCATGGTTCCTATGGTGAATAAGGGTGGAGGGTCAGAAAGTTACCAAGGTTAGTGGGTGGAGGGTTAAAAACTTGTGGTAGATTATCAATATTGTTTGATAGCTAAAATCAATATACACATGCTTAATATAGATTAGGAGGTTATAGGTTGGTGGCTTATGAGATAAATCAAGGTCAATGACTTCTAACCAACTAATGATACATATAAAATGGCATAAAACTTAACAAATTGGCATAAAAATTAATATATAATCACATACCTAGACCTACATCTCAACAATTTGTTATCATTTATCTTCTTCTTTGTCCATATCCACATCTATGTCATCCAGTTCAGAATCAACATTAAAAGGATTGCCCATAGAAACATCATCATCAATGTCATTTTTGATAATTTCATCCTCAATATGATCATCAAGAACATTTACACCTACATCTAGCTCAACTTCTTTGACTTCTTCATCTAACACATTTTCATGCAGCCATGATTGAGGTTGTGATCATGGTACATCTCTCACGATTCATTTATTTTTTGTTATTTGTTTGTAATACAATTTATATTGATATTTGTATATAATATTTATTATATAGTTATATATAACCCCTAAACCCCCTAACCCCATAGCTACAAAAGGCCCTAACTCTGTAACCTATCAATCCCTAACTCCTAACCCTAACTCCTAACCCCTAACCCTAAACCACATCCAAAGCCCCCCAAAAAATTCTCTTTGATAAACCTTGTAATGGATACCATATGACACTGATTTCTGATCAACTATTCCATTTAGGGCCTAGGTAGTAGTTTTGGAGCATGAACATGGTTCCTATGATGGATGTGGGTGGAGGGTTAGAAAGTTACCAAGGTTAGTGGGTGAATAGTTAAAAATTTGTGGTAGATTATCAATATTGACTGATAGTTAAAATCAATCTGCACATGCTCAATATGGGTTAGGAAGTTATAGGTTGGTGGGTTATTCTAACCAACCAATGATACATATAAATGGAATAAATATTAACAAAACATAATTAACCCATATAAGAAAATACTTTCAAAATAATACATCATAGAAAATATATAATCACACACCTCTACCTACATTTCAATAATTGAATATCAATGATATTCTTCTTCATCCAAATCCACATATCTGTCATTTGGTTTAGAATCAACGTTGAAAGGATTGGACATAGCAACGTCATCATTAGTTTCATTTTTTATCATTTCATTGTTGATATGATCATCGAGAACATTTCCATCAACATATATCTCTACTTATTTTACTTATTCGTCTAACACATCTACCTGCATCCATGATTGAGGTTGTGATCATGGTAGGTCTCTCAATATTTTGTTTATTTTTTATTTTTTATTTGTTTGTAATATAATTTATATTTATATTTGTATATAATATGTGCGATATAGTTATATATAAAACCCTAAAACCCTAAACATGCCTAACCCCCTAATCACCAAAGGCCCTAACCCATAAACCCCCTAACTCCTCAATCCCTAACTCCTAACCCCTGACCCTAAACTAGATATAAATCCCCAAAATATTCGTTTTGTTAAACCTTGTTATGGCTACCATATGACACTTGCAACTAATCAAAGATTTCAGTTAGGGCCTAGGTAGTGGTTTTGGAGCATGCACGTGGTTTCTATGGTGGATGAGGGTGGAGGCTTAGAAAGTTACCAGGGTTAGTAGGTGGAGGGTTAAGAAGTTGAGTTATATTATCAATATTAACTTATAGTTAAAATAAATCAACCCATGCTCTATATTGGTTAGGATGTTATAGGTTGGAAGGTTATGAGAGAAATCAAGGTGAATGACTTATAACCAAGAAATGATACATAGAAAATGGCATAAAATGTAACAACACATAATTAACTTGTATAAGAAAACAATTTTGAGATAATAAATCATAGAAAATATATAATCACACACCTCGACCTACATTTGAACAATTCAATTTTATAGATATTCTTCTTTGTCCAACTTCACGTCTGTTTCATCCAGTTCAAAATAAACATTGAAAGGATTTTCCATAACACCATCATAATCACTGCCATTTTTTAAAATTTCATCATCGATATGAAAATTGAGAACATTTTCATCTACATCTACCTGCAACCATGATCAAGGTTGCAGTCATGGTAGGTATCTCAATATTTTTTTTTATTTTTTTATTTGTATTTATTTGTAATATAATTTATATTTGTATATAATATGTGTTATATAGTTATATATAACTCCCTTAAATTCTAAACCCCCTAACCCCATAACACTTAAATCCCCTAACCCCTCAATCCCTAACTCCTAGCCCCTAACCCTAAACCACATCCAAAGCTCTCCAAAAAAATTATATGTGTTAAACCTTGTAATGGATACGATATGACACTTATAGTTGATCAAATATTCCATGTAGGGCCTGGGTAGTGGTTTTGGAGCATGCACATGGTTCCTATGGTGGATGAGGGTGAAGGGTTAAAAATTTGTGGTAGATTATCAATATTGATTGATAGTTAAAATCAATCAACACATGTTGAATGATAATTGTATGTTAACCTTATGAAATTATACGAAAATAGGGTATTGAGGAAAATGCATTCCCCATTTGGGAAAAATGCACGGCTCAAGTTGAAAATTCATCTTGAGTGCAAGAGATTGCATGTTTACATATTAAGGAGTAATATGCACACCTTGTTAATGAAAATTGAACTCCTACACTATAAAAATTCATTGATTCCTTGACATATTTTGCATCCCTATGATGGCCTAAACCCTAAATGGTTCTTCCCTGGCCCATATAAATGGCTTTCATAGGAAGATTAATGAAAATAAATTTTGATCCATTGTGTATGATTGATTGTAGTATGGAATATATTATAAAAATCTTGAACCCATGATTAACAAGTTGTTTTGAAATGTACTATAACACCTTGTTTTCCCCAATACTGTAATTATGTACAAACATTCATATATTACTGTTATGAGGCATGAAATTAAATTTTAATATAAAACACCAAGTCACTGACTGAGATGGAATGACCTTGATAGTACTAGCCATGATACACCAAAGGAAATTGATTAAGCAAATGACTGATTGATCTGTTGCAGGAGGTGGAGCTGTGATGTATTAAGTGAAGAAAATAGGAAGCTTGCACAACAACCTAATCAACATTGAAAACATAAATGCACCACCTACCAACTCACCATACCTTACATGAGAGCCACGTGACCATTTAAGAATTAACAGAAGTGGTTCAGGCTGAATTAATGAATGATGATAGTCAGTCTGGATGAAAGAAAAATTGATTGAACAACTGACAAAGTCTACCACATAACCATCTCATAATGGAAACTAGAAGACAATGGATGGAATTTGCAGAAATTCTTGAGAAGTTCTGGGGGATGGAAAAATGTAACACCCTGTTTCCCCCAGTCTATAAAAATAACTATATTGAGGAAGAACTATGGCAAACTCAAAGGTGTGAATGTTTGATTTGATGGACCTTTGTATAAAAGGTCAATGAATGTAAATTATGTTATGAATATGTGTTGCATGACTATTGGGAGGGGTATGTGCTAAAATAGACCACGATGGCTAATGAAGGGTGGTGGAAGGGACCTAGAATGGTTGCATTAACTTCCACTGAACCAGTACCATACTAGTTTTTACTTGCTCAAGACCAAGGCAACTCTCTGACCCTGGAATGAATTTCCCATCAGGATGGTAGGTGGGGAAGCTCCTCAAGAGTTAATGAGGGGATGGGGTGAACCACCCATCCGTAAAATCTCTCAGAATTGACCACGAACAGGGGAATTCACGCCACAAGAAATCTTGCAGAGAAGGGAAAGAAAATAAGTGTGAGAAGGGTAGAGAAAGGGGGAGTGCATGCGACAATGATCGTAGAAGAGAACTACAAAACCCTGGAACCACAGGGTGTTTTGAAAACAAGAGAAGGAGAGTAACCTTTGTCCTTAACTTCCATTGAGCTGGAAGTAAGAGATTGAATCTTAGAGCATCGTGGTCTAACTCAGGGGTGGCTAGAGGTAAATCCATTTGGAGTCACTGAGCCTACGGTTGGGTGGAAACAAGCACCCCTCTCAGTAGTTGCATCACACCTTATGGTTCTGATAAGTGTTTTATGCCTTATATTTTGAATTGAAAATCATGGATGAATGTTTATACTTATATGCCATAGTTGATGTCTGTGTAAATTAGTTAATTTCAAAGTATGTGTCCATCCCATTAAGAATAGACCCATCTGGTTGACCTTCGCAATATTCTAGGATGGCTCCACGAGAGAACCTTTCCTCGGGAATCACCTCATAACTTTGGAACCATACCGAGCCTTTAACCAAAAACCCGACTAAAATCAAGGATAATTGCCCAAGAACCATCTAAAGGTTCATGTGATCCGGGTCTTGTTGGCAGCCAATCCATTTTTTTGATTACTCTCAAAAAGCTGCCTACACCCCTTGTCGTATTACGACAAAAGTATTGTCGCATTATGCTAATGGACATTCATCTTATTTTTTGCAACAATTCCAATTTCGATTCAGTTTTCACAACTGAAAGTGTGAAAACACTTCTTTCGTTGATTAGATTGTCGTCATCTTTGATT
>SNQJ01S0053847.1:32392-45133 GCA_010110895.2 Picea sitchensis
GACATACCCTAACTTTTCCACCACCTACCAAATGTTGGGTGCAAATGCAGTTGTCGATAATTTCCATCTTCAGGATGGGTTGTTGTGTCATCTGGGCCATATATGTGTTCCATCAAGTGAGCGAGTGAAGCTGATCTGGGAAGCCTACTACAGTCGGGTGGCAGGACACTTCGACATCGAAAAGACAATGGCGATGCTACAGAAACATTTCTACTAGCTGAAACTTCGACAGGAGGTCGACAAGTATATCAGGTCCTGCATTGCCGACGTTATTGCCAAATCGACCACTAAGAAACAGGGCCTGTAAACCCCTCTTCCTACTCCTGACAGGCCATGGGAATCCATCTCAATGGACTACATGTCGGGCCTCCCATCCACCAAGCAGGGAAATGATTGTGTTTTTGTGGTTGTTGATTGCTTTTATAAGATGGGGATTCTGGTTGCCTGCAAGAAGAGCATCACAACAGAGGCCACTACCAAGCTCCTCTTTGAACAAGTCTGAGTACATTTTTGAATCCCACAAACCATTGTCTCAGATTAGGATAGTCGATTTCTCAGCACATTCTAGTCGAGCCTCTGGTCACTTCTAGACACCAAGCTCACCAAATCCATGACCTTCCACCCCCAGATAGATGGCCAAACCGAGGTTGTAAATCAAATGATTGTTCATATCCTTCGCATGTATAATTCAAAGCACCCTCGCACATGGGATGAAAGCCTTCCCTATGTCCAACATAGCTACAACTGAGCCTTGCATAGCTCAACTGACCACAACTCCTTTCAAGTGGGGTTGGGATTCCAACCATTGGGTCCCATAGATGTTGCACCTCCCCTTACATTCACCTCGACTGACTCATCTCCTGCTCCAACTGAAGCTGACAAATCCACCTGGTTCATTCAGCAGATCCATCACATCTGCCAACAGGTTTAGGATATCCTACAAAATTCTAATGACAAGTACAAATAGTGCCATGATCAACATCGGGTGTCGCATAAGTTTCAGGTGGGTGACAAAGTTTGGTTGCACTTGCAGAAAGAACGCCTTAAAGGACCCCATCAGAACCTTCACCCACTTCATTATGGACTGTACACTATCACCAAGTCCATGGGGTATAATTCTTTTGAGCTCAACATTCCTCCTTTCCTTGGCCTGCACCCAGTGTTCAACGTGGATATCCTTCGCCCTTATTTTCCACCATTATTGGACACCTCAGAAGTAGCAGAACAACTGACACCAACAGAGCTCAAGCTAGACTACATACAACATGCATCCAATGATCATATTGTGGACAGACAGATCAAGGTCACTCGACAACAAAGGATCCATCTTTATCGAGTCATCAAAGCAAGGCAGCTCCTGCACCAAGGCAAGTGGCTCACCCAGGGCCAAATTCAGCAGAAATTTTCTCATCTAATGGGGAAAATCAACGCAATGGATACCATTTATTCCTAAGGAGGGAGGATTTATCTATATGGATATCAATGGCCACCCACCTTTTCCAACTGGCTCAAAATAGTTTTCTGACAATTTTGGCAATTTACTATTTTTAGCAGTTTTAACTTCCGGGGCGATTTTGAGGGCCTAAATGAAGGTTTTTCGGTATCAAACTCCTCAATGATATCCGAAGGCATGATTGATCCCCCAAAATATATATTCTCGATGATACCTTTCCAACGGGCTATCACACGCCTAAAACGAAGATCGTATGCAAAAGTTACAACCCCGGGAAGTTGATGTACTAACTTACCCAAATGGGGCCCACATGATTTTTGGCTCTTCATCTCCTAGGGTTAGGTTTTTGGATTTCTAGGGTTTTTGGCATTCTTTCTTATTGTAAAAATGCCTTCAGAGCCTCATTATAACCTCCTTCTTGCGAATGCGTGCTGCCGTCACATCTCTTTTCAGAGATAAGCCTCCACCATTCCAGCAAGCTTGTTTCCACTGCATTTTACAGTTTTAGCTTATTTCGTTATTGAATAGAAAACTAGTTTTATTGTATCTCTGTTATTTTGTGTTAAGCACCTGGTAATAATTTGTATTCATTTCCTTCTTCTCATAAAATCCGGATCAAACTGGAAGGAGGCTCCAACCCCCTAGTTTCTCAGGCTACAACCTGAGGGAAGCTCCAACCCCCCAATTCTCTGGCTACAACCAGAAGGAGGATACAACCCCCTATTTTCTTCGGCTACAACCTGAAGGTGGATACAACCACCTGTCCTTGCCTCGTCCCTCCACCCTAAATTAGAATTAGAATGATGGAACCACTGTCACACTACACTGTGAGATATACCGTTGTAAACCTGTACCAATAAATTTGAACCATGCATCAACCAAGCATCAACCTATACCTCAACCTGTAATCAACCTGTACCATAAACAAGTGCATCAACCATGCACCAACCTGTACCAAACAACCTGTAATCAACTTGTACCATAAACAAGTGCATCCAACCATGTACCAAGTATGTACCAATCATGTGTCAACTACTCATAAACCATGACTCATCAATATGTACCAACATCATCAACTATACACCTAATGTATGTGCCAACTCATCAACTAGTTGTCTCAACCATGTACCTCAACCAAAATCCCTCATCAATTTCATCATCCAAATCTAATTTGTAGCTCTGTAATAGACCTAGTGTATATGATCACATTCCTTGATGAATTCTGGCTTATTCTAGAGAGATACCTTGTAGAGCATGCCCCGCATGAAATATTCGTTGAATTGATCTGAAACTTAGAAAGCACCATCAAAAGAATTTATCCTTCCTTGCATTTTGCCCTTCTTTTCTTCACCTTCCCTCAAAAATTCGGCTTAGATATCCTTTGTTACCCCAGAAACCTATAGATATTCAATATTCTCAAATGTGATTAAAATGAGAGATCCTTGCCTCTTATTTATACTCTCCAAGTAGCTTCCTTAAAAACATCTTCTAGGCCACTTGACCCACTTTCCTTATTTTAGGGTTAACCCACTTCTAATTTATCCATTAAATTTATTATTGAAATAATTTACTTTGTATTCACTTTGAATTATAAAACAATCATCACTTCACTTTATTATTTACCTTTTAAAATCTCTTAAACCAGTTTGAGTACTTTGACACCTTTTGGGGCTTCTAGATGACATAGAGGGTCCTCCAACTTCGTAAGGCCATAACTCTCAAACCGTGAGGAGTTATGTGACATTCCACATACCACCAGAAATGGAATGACATGTAATATATATATAGAATAGTATTACCTTCAAATATATAAAAAATCATACTGTTATCCATCAAACAAACTTGGGTCCATTACCCAAATCTGGGTTCTCCAACTTCACATGGTCATAACTCTCTAACCGTGAGGAGTTATGTGACGTTATACATACCAACGGAAATGGAATGACAAGAAATATCCATCTAGGACAGTTTCCCTAAAAAATTCATGTTCCTTCATCTCATTATTCCATAATTAATCATGGGCTCTCTTACTCCGCAAAGCATCTTCTCGTGAGGAATTTCACCATAAGGGGACCACTTTGGAGTTCATCCATATTTACTTCTTATCAACCATGAAAACGAAATAATGAATCATATTTACATAAAAAAATCTTGGGTCCATTACCCAAACCTTTTTGCTACGGGGATTTCTTGAAGGGTTGACATTAATGACAACCAACCTTAATCAACAAGAAGCTCATCACCCAAAGCTATTTTTTGGGATGTAGTTGAAAGGTTTCAAATTTTTAGTTGAGAGTAAAAGTTTCATGTTAATATGTAACTTCTTATTAAGGTGAATAAATGCCACAATGAAAACAAAAACTTGGATAGTTGTAGAAGGTCTCATGCTCTCATGGGAAGTCCTAGAATCCTTTCTTTCAAGAAAATGACATTTGATAGTTATGTGAATGTTTCATTTATGGTACTTACACCACTTGTTTGATTTAGGTTAAGGATGGTAATTTTTGTTACTATGATCAAGTGATATTGAACTTGTTACACGAGAAGAAGAAGACCCATGAAACATTCAATGCAAGGATTGAGGTACATAAGATCAAATAACAAGTTTGTCTTCTATAATCTTGGTTGAGGTTTCTATTAGTTCAATTTCAGTTATAATATTGAGGTGGGTTTTGGTTTATTAGGAAGTCTCTAATTCTTCTATGTTCAACCTCTAAATTTTGAATTGAATGAATCTAGAGTTTTTTCAAGTTGATAGGTTTGTTGAGGTAATTATATCATGATGGACATGAGTTTCTCACATATCCTACATGTTGTGTTAGGTTGGATTCCAACTTGTAAAGTCAATAGATGAAGGTGGATGATGATTTGGATAATAAAAAGTAATATGGATTTGATGTCTACTTTTATTTAAGGAAAGGGAAATGTTGTATGATACTCTTGGCTAAGACCAACAAATCACATCAAGGCGTGGGAAAAGTTGTATGAATCTTACTTTGCAACTTATGTAAAACAAATCACACATGGAAACTAGTGACAACCCAACTCTTAAGGGAATCCTCAAACATTATGGAATAGACCTAGGACTATTATAATACCAAGAACTAAGGATCCAATATTAAAGGGTATCCAAAACTACTAAGAAAACGAAATTGTTACAAGGATTGAGCGGAGCATTCTTTCCAATACAAATAGATAACTATTGGACAAGTCATTCAATAGGATTTGCACTAAAACCCCACAAATTTTGAGTGATCTTTAATATTGGGAACTAATTCTTATCAAGGATAGATATAAATTCCACTTACACCCTCTCGGTTTAATGTTCTTCTTGTATGGAACTTTCTTCATAAAATGAAAGAGCAAGATTGTGAAATTTTGTTATTAGGATAATATCTTCTTTGAATAAAATAATTCTCCCACACTAAATATTTTCAATTTTCATGTCTTGTCTTATCCAAAGAATTATTCACAAAATATGTGATCACAAGAGCAATAAACCACAAACAATTTGTTCCTGCATAACCTCTTAACATAGTGCTTTGGTCAATAGGAGCATGATATGAACTCAAGTTTGGTTCTGAAGATGTGTAATGCTCAAAGAAAAACAATGCATGTGAATATATCTTATAATCATCAAGCAATCTTGGTTTCATTGTATAATATTGTCAAATATCTCGACTAGTCCACTCTTAACCAACTGGATTCATGTAGATATCCTTTAGAGATACCAATAATTCAAAGTTGTTTTTGTAAAATTCCTACTAAATTTCCTTTAAATATTTCTTCTTGTATTGTTGTTTTGTTCTCAAGAAATAATTGACTAGTGTGACATATTCTCCTTGTTCCTACTGTTATATAGTTTCCTACCAAAAAAATTATATCTTTGAATAGTATTACCATCTCCACCAATGAATATAGCAATATAATAATAACTCACAAAATGTTGGTTTAAGTTTATTATTCTAATATCATTCTACAAAAGTGAGGAAGTTAAACACCACCAACAATATATTAATGGTCACATGAAATAGATCTGACCTGAGTAATAGAGGAATCAACTATCTAATCTTCCATAAATGACAGAGTATTCATGGATGAGTCATAATAGTACTGTAGGTTGGATTATATAGGAAACTACAACATGAGAATGGAAAATAATCGCCCATATTGCTTATGGCGTTGTCTATAGGAAGAAACACAGCCTATCCAAATTTTATCATCCATAGAACTGACGAATAACCTTTCTTAACAGAGAAAATCGTCTCTAGATCCAATTCGACTTCAACCAACAGCTAGGAAATGCTTCCAATGAATGAGAAATGTGCCCCATAGGTGAGAAAAACGTCCAATAGAGAGGGAATGTGCCCATCCTGTGTAAACTCAACAATTCTTGAGAGAAAATATCCCTAGAACAGAGGCAATTCTTCCCAGGAGAGAGTTTGACATATCCTTCATCATAAAACTCTTGTTCAATCTCCAAAAATGGCGCCCCAACTCATTGTGTATAGTTGTTACTGAGACTCATGATTTTTCTATGTGAAACTCAACCTCCCATGGTCAACAACTCATCCCTATTAGAAATCAGAATATGACGCCCTTTCCACATGAAAAATTTAGACAACCATAAGGAATTTCTTCCAACATTAATAGAATAGATTCCCACAACGAATACTCAGTCCCCAACCAAGAAATCATTTCTCCCACGCTAGTTATTCAAGATGTATACAAAACTCGACACATTGGTGTTAGTGATTTTCTTTTCTTTGTGCATGGGATATTTTTATTGTTTTGTTTTGTTTGAATAGTTGGCTCTAAATTGGGCTCCATTAGCGCCGAATTTAGAACCGACTATTGGAAAAAAAAAATGTAATCAATTTGGGGTGCTAAATGGGGCACAAATTGCGCCTAATTTAAAAGTCTTCAATCCTTCACTTCAATTCACCTTCAATCGTCCTTTGCAAGTGATTAAGAGTTGTATAATGGTGGATTTGAGTGATGCATGTGGGTCTATTTGGGTTGGAAATTGGACATGGCCTAACTTACTTTCTCTTGCTCTATACCTCATCCCCTTCTCCAATCATACCAATACCATTGCATACCAATGCATACCATTGCATACCAATGCATACCATTGCATACCATTGCATACCAATACCAATACCAATGCATACCATTGCATACCATTTCATACCATTCCATACCAATACCAATACCAATGCATACCATTTCCAATACCATTGCATACCATTGCCAATACCATTGCATACAAATGCATAATAAATACCATTGCCAATATCGATTCATACCATTGCATACCAATACCATTTCATACCATTGCATAGCAATGCATACCATTGCATACCAATACCATTTCATACCAATACCATTGCATACTAATACCAATACCAATGCATATCATTTCCAATACCATTGCATACCAATGCATAATAAATACCATTTCCCATACCATTGCATACCATTTCATGCCAATACAGTCAATGCAGTCACCTAGTCTAACCATGTAAAATTTCAACGCATACAATAACATTTTGATGAAATTTCACATTTTTTCGAGCAGGTATTTATTTAACTCAAAAATGAAGAAGTAGTGATCAATAATGTATTAATACATTATTTATTGTGAATATATGCATGTGTTTATTAATCAATAAAATTGTTATAACATACGTCTAATATATGTATGTACTCGTTCATGTGCATATATTTTTCTATGAAGATATTCTAGAACCAAAATGGTTGTTTTTCATACATTATGATCCAAGATTAAGGCATGTATTTGACGATGCATTAGTGAATACTGAGCAAAACAATGATGGCGAACATAATGAGAGATATGGATTAGAGAACATCGAAGAAATTGGCATCCACGATGATGTTGAAGATGGTTATGTTCAGACACAAGAAGACAATAATCCAAAGTTAGATGATGTTATGGAAGACAACAATATGGATGGTATACAAAATGATGATCCAAATACATCTGGTAACAATATGGATGATCTATAGTCAAATTTCAATGATGATGAAGATGATGCAGGTCAAGATGAGGATGATGATAATATTAACTACTTGAAATATCCTATGAACATTGACAATGATACACTAGATGACATTGTTGTAGACAATGATGTTAATGACTAAGACTTCTAAAAAAATCCATGTTTAAAAAATGATGATTCTTATGGCCTAGTCTTTGAAATGGTTCAGTATTATTTGTGTCAATATAAATTACCTATTTCAATATCGCTAAAGTGTTCAATATATGGTATGAATTGTTGGCAGAAAAAATAGTATTACTTGTATTCTTCCTCCATTCATTTTGTATCAACATATGTTCATGACGACACACAAGTTAATAACATATTAATGCATGTATCTCACAATGATTTGAATAAGCAACTTTGTTAGCTTCATTATTTTTATATTTTTTTCATTTTAATGTTCAGCATACATTTTTTGTTATGTTTTATTAAGAACTAAACATAAAATAATTAAACAAAATAAAATATTTTAATCACCTAGAATTAGGTGAAAATGTAATAAATTAAAGCTCAATTTTAGTTTCATATTTCATATCAAAACATCAATATTCAATATCAATGATTTCACTGAGTCTTAAAATCCTCCCATACCATCAATGCATTTTCCTAGTCTAACCATGTAAAATTCCAATGCATACAGTCACATTGTGAAGAAATTTTAACGTTGGCCTCATTCACTGCTCATTGTGTCGGGTCGGTTGATGACATTGCATATGAGAATGTTGGAAGACATTCCATGACATTTCAAGAGAGTTTCGACCAAGTTTTTTTAGATGGGAATTGTGAATGATGAAAATGAGATAGCATAATGAAGGTTCATGCAAACATGGATGATGTCTAAGATTATGCAAGGACATCAGGCATCCTTGACTCTTGAAACCCTCGCATACCATCAAGTCATGTGTCTCTTCTAACGATGTCAAATTTCGACCTAACCCCTAACCCCTAAGTCATTGAACCTTAAAGACTTAATCCCTAATCCTTAAACCCTTAATCCCTCAACCTTAGTTAATCACTAATCCCTTAACACAAAATCTCTAAATCCCCTAACCCCCAATCCATCGACCCTTAAACACTTAAACCCTAATCCCTAATCCATTAATCCATAAACCCCTATTCCCTAGGATCTTAAACATTAATCCCCTAGCCCATAATACCTAATACATTAACCATTAAACTACCTAACCCATAAGCACCAAATCCCTTATCTCTTGACCCTTAATCCATTAAACCCTAACCCCTAATACCTTAACCCTTAATACATGTACCCCAAATCCCTAAATCCAATAATCCTCAAATCCCCTATCAACTTAACCCCCAACACCTCAACTAATTAACTATTTAGGCATATCCGGTGCTAAACCCCATTCATTGCTCATCATGCAACATTGGTGGATGACATTGGTGATGGGCATGTTGGAAGATTTTCCATGACATTTCAAGAGAGTTTCGACAAGCATTCTGTAGATGTGAATGACAAATTATGACAATGATACTGCATGATGAATGTTGATGCAAACATGGACAATCTCAAATATTATGTGGGAACATCAGGAATCATTGAGTCTTGAAACCATCGCATACTTTCAAGGCATGTGTCTAGTCTAACCATGTCAAATTTCGACGCATATAGGAACAATTTGAAGAAATTTGAATGTTGTCCCCATTCACTACTCACCGTGTGACATTGGTGGATGACATTGGTGATTGGTGTGTTGGAAGGCGTTCCATGAAATTTCAAGAGAGTTCTGACAAATCCCTAAATCCCCTAACCCCACATCTATTGACCCTTAAATCCTTAATCCCTAATCCCTAAAACCTTAATCCGTCAAGCTTAGTTAATCATTAATCCCTTAACACAAAATCCATAAATCCCCTAACCCCTAATCCATCGACCCTTAAATACCTAAACCCTAATCCCTAATCCATTAATCCATAAACCCATATTCCCTAAGAATTTAAACATTAATCCCCTAGCCCATAATCCATAATCCATTAACCATTAAACTACCTAGCCTGTAAGCGCCAAATCCCTCAGTTCTTGACCCTTAATCATTTAAACCCTAACCCCTAATCCCTTAACCCTTAATATATATACCCAAAATCCCTAAATCACATAATCCTCAAAGCCCCTATCCTCTTAACCCCCAACACCTCAACTAATTAACTATTTAGGCATAGCCGACGCTAAACTCCATTCACTTCTCACCATGCAACATTGGTGGATGACATTGGTGAAGGGTGTGTTGGAAGATGTTCCATGACATTTCAAGAGAGTTTCGAGAAGCATTCTATAGATGTGAATGATGAATGATGAAAATGAGACTTCATGATGAATGTTTATGCAAATTTGGAATATCTCAAATATTATGTGGGGACATCAGGCATCCTTGAGTCTTGAAACCCTTGCATACCGTCAAGGCATGTGTCTAGTATAACCATGTCAAATTTCAATGCATATAATAACAATTTGAAGAAATTTCAACGTTGTCCCCATTCACTACTTACCGTGCGACAACGGTGGATGACATTGGTGATTGGCGCATTGGATGAAGTTCCATGAAATTTCAAGAGAGTTTTGACAAATCCCTAAATCCCATAACCATTGATCCATTGTCCCTTAAATCCTTAAGCACTAATCCATAAACCCTTTAGCCCTCAACCTTATCTAATCACTAATACCTTAACACAAAATCCATAAATCCCCTAACCTCTAAGCCATCGACCCTTAAACACTTAAACCCTAATCCCTAATACCTTAATCCATAAACCCCTATGCAATAAACACTTAAAAATTAATCCCCTAGCCCATAATCCCTAAGTCATTAACCATTAAACTACCTAAACTGTAAGCGCAAAATCCATTATCTATTGACCCTTTATCCCTTAATCCCTAACCCCTAATCCATTAACCCTTAATCCCTGTACCCCAAACCCCTAAATCCCATAATCCTTAAAGCACCTATCCACTTAACCCCCAACACCTCAACTAATTAACTATTTAGTCACATCCGGTGATGAATCTCATTCACTGCTCATTGTGTGGAAATGGTGGATGACATTGGTGATGGGTGTGTTGGAAGATGTTCCATGACATTTTAAGAGGGTTTCGACAAGAATTTTGTAGATGTGAATGATGAATGGTGACAATGAGACTGCATGATGAACATTGATGCAAACATGGACTATCTCAAAGATTATGTGGGGACATCAGGCATCCTTGAGTCTTGAAACCCTCGCATACTGTCAAGGCATGTGTCTATTCTAACCATGTCAAATTTCAATGCATACAGGAACAGTTTGAAGAAATTTCAACGTTGGCCCCATTCACTGCTCACCGTGCGACATTGGTGGATGACATTGGTGATTGGTGTGTTGGAATATGTTCCATGAAATTTCAAAAGAGTTCCGACAAATCCCTAAAACCCCTAACCCATGATCCATCAACCCTTAAAGCCTTAATCCCTAATCCCTAAACCCTTAAGCCCTCAACCTTAGATAATCATTAATCCCTTAACAAAAATTCCATAAATCCCCTAACCCCTAAGCCATTGACCCTTAAACACTTAAACCCTAATCCATAATCCCTTAATCCATAAACCCCTATAACCTAAGAACTTAAACATTAATCCCCTAGCCCATAATCCCTAAGAAATTAACCATTAAACTACCTAACCTATAAGCGCCAAATCCCTTACCTCTTGACCCTTAATCCCTTAATCCCTAACCCCTAATCCCTTAACCCTTAATCCATATACCCCAAATCCCACAATCCTCAAAGCCCATATCCACTTAACCCCCAACACCTCAAGTAATTAACTATTTAGGCACATTCGATGCTAAACCCCATTCAATACTCACCATGCAACATTGGTGGATGGCATTGGTGATGGGCATGTTGGAAGACGTTCCATGACATTTCAAGAGAGTTTCGACAAGCATTATGTAGATGTGAATGACAAATGATGATAATGAGACTACATGATGAACATTGATGCAAAAATGGACAATATCAAAGATTATGTGGGGACACTAGGAATCCTTGAGTCTTGAAACCCTCGCATACCATCAAGGCATGCGTCTAGTCTAACCATGTCAAATTTCAACACATACATGAACAGTTTGAATGAATTTCAATGTTGGCCCCATTAATTGATCATCGTGCAACATTGGCAGATGACATTTGTGATTGGCATGTTGGAATATGTTCCATGAAATTTCAAGAGAGTTTCGACAAATCCCTAACTCCCCTAACCCCTTATTCATTGAACCTTAAATCCTTAAGCCCTAATCCATAAACCCTTATGCCCTTAACCTTAGTTAATCACTAATCCCATAACACAAAATCCCTAAATCCCCTAACCTCTAAGCCATTGACCCTTAAACACTTAAAACCCGATCCCTAATCCCTCAATCCATAAACCCCTATTCCCTAAGAAGTTAAACATTAATCCCCTAGCCCATAATCCCTAAGACATTAAACATTAAACTACCTAACTTGTAAGAGCCAAATCCCTTAGCTCTTGACCCTTAATGCCTTAAACCCTAACCCATAATCCATTAAACCTTAATACTTGTACCCCAAATCCCTAAATCCCATAATCCTCGAAGCCCCTATCCACTTAACCCCGAACACCTTAACTAATCAACCATTTTGGATAATTTGGCGATACATACGACGCTAAATCTGACTCTACTTCTGGTGCAATTTATAGCACTAAATGGGGCACTAAAAGGGGTGTTATTTCCAGTGCTAAAGGGGGTTCTATTTTCGATGCTAAATGGGGTGCACTTACCTGTGCTATTTCCGACGATATTAGCACCTAAATTTTTTGGTTGGCGCAAAAAACGCCATAAATAGCCCCATCCCAATAAATAGTGCTGACTTTTTCAAAAAAATGGAGAAAAATACACTAAAACCAACTTTGGAAGAAAAAAGGGAGAAAATCATAGGGAGTTTTTGTAGTGTATGGAGATTTTTTACCCTTACCTTTGAAGTCTGATTAAAAGGTTGGTGCAAGACTTTGCCAATCACTTCCATCCATACATGGGAACAAATTACGTATGATTTCTTGGATGCCTTTGTGAATTATAATTACGAAGAGTTGTGTGATGAGATACTCAAGCTAAGGAAGAAACACGATGAATCCATGAATGATTTCTCCTTAATATTTAAACGCATCATATACATGTTTCATCTAGAATATATGCATGTTGTTGGTG
>SNQJ01S0053847.1:45143-56594 GCA_010110895.2 Picea sitchensis
TGTAAGCGCCAAATCCCTCAGTTCTTGACCCTTAATCATTTAAACCCTAACCCCTAATCCCTTAACCCTTAATATATATACCCAAAATCCCTAAATCACATAATCCTCAAAGCCCCTATCCTCTTAACCCCCAACACCTCAACTAATTAACTATTTAGGCATAGCCGACGCTAAACTCCATTCACTTCTCACCATGCAACATTGGTGGATGACATTGGTGAAGGGTGTGTTGGAAGATGTTCCATGACATTTCAAGAGAGTTTCGAGAAGCATTCTATAGATGTGAATGATGAATGATGAAAATGAGACTTCATGATGAATGTTTATGCAAATTTGGAATATCTCAAATATTATGTGGGGACATCAGGCATCCTTGAGTCTTGAAACCCTTGCATACCGTCAAGGCATGTGTCTAGTATAACCATGTCAAATTTCAATGCATATAATAACAATTTGAAGAAATTTCAACGTTGTCCCCATTCACTACTTACCGTGCGACAACGGTGGATGACATTGGTGATTGGCGCATTGGATGAAGTTCCATGAAATTTCAAGAGAGTTTTGACAAATCCCTAAATCCCATAACCATTTATCCATTGTCCCTTAAATCCTTAAGCACTAATCCATAAACCCTTTAGCCCTCAACCTTATCTAATCACTAATACCTTAACACAAAATCCATAAATCCCCTAACCTCTAAGCCATCGACCCTTAAACACTTAAACCCTAATCCCTAATACCTTAATCCATAAACCCCTATGCAATAAACACTTAAAAATTAATCCCCTAGCCCATAATCCCTAAGTCATTAACCATTAAACTACCTAAACTGTAAGCGCAAAATCCATTATCTATTGACCCTTTATCCCTTAATCCCTAACCCCTAATCCATTAACCCTTAATCCCTGTACCCCAAACCCCTAAATCCCATAATCCTTAAAGCACCTATCCACTTAACCCCCAACACCTCAACTAATTAACTATTTAGTCACATCCGGTGATGAATCTCATTCACTGCTCATTGTGTGGAAATGGTGGATGACATTGGTGATGGGTGTGTTGGAAGATGTTCCATGACATTTTAAGAGGGTTTCGACAAGAATTTTGTAGATGTGAATGATGAATGGTGACAATGAGACTGCATGATGAACATTGATGCAAACATGGACTATCTCAAAGATTATGTGGGGACATCAGGCATCCTTGAGTCTTGAAACCCTCGCATACTGTCAAGGCATGTGTCTATTCTAACCATGTCAAATTTCAATGCATACAGGAACAGTTTGAAGAAATTTCAACGTTGGCCCCATTCACTGCTCACCGTGCGACATTGGTGGATGACATTGGTGATTGGTGTGTTGGAATATGTTCCATGAAATTTCAAAAGAGTTCCGACAAATCCCTAAAACCCCTAACCCATGATCCATCAACCCTTAAAGCCTTAATCCCTAATCCCTAAACCCTTAAGCCCTCAACCTTAGATAATCATTAATCCCTTAACAAAAATTCCATAAATCCCCTAACCCCTAAGCCATTGACCCTTAAACACTTAAACCCTAATCCATAATCCCTTAATCCATAAACCCCTATAACCTAAGAACTTAAACATTAATCCCCTAGCCCATAATCCCTAAGAAATTAACCATTAAACTACCTAACCTATAAGCGCCAAATCCCTTACCTCTTGACCCTTAATCCCTTAATCCCTAACCCCTAATCCCTTAACCCTTAATCCATATACCCCAAATCCCACAATCCTCAAAGCCCATATCCACTTAACCCCCAACACCTCAAGTAATTAACTATTTAGGCACATTCGATGCTAAACCCCATTCAATACTCACCATGCAACATTGGTGGATGGCATTGGTGATGGGCATGTTGGAAGACGTTCCATGACATTTCAAGAGAGTTTCGACAAGCATTATGTAGATGTGAATGACAAATGATGATAATGAGACTACATGATGAACATTGATGCAAAAATGGACAATATCAAAGATTATGTGGGGACACTAGGAATCCTTGAGTCTTGAAACCCTCGCATACCATCAAGGCATGCGTCTAGTCTAACCATGTCAAATTTCAACACATACATGAACAGTTTGAATGAATTTCAATGTTGGCCCCATTAATTGATCATCGTGCAACATTGGCAGATGACATTTGTGATTGGCATGTTGGAATATGTTCCATGAAATTTCAAGAGAGTTTCGACAAATCCCTAACTCCCCTAACCCCTTATTCATTGAACCTTAAATCCTTAAGCCCTAATCCATAAACCCTTATGCCCTTAACCTTAGTTAATCACTAATCCCATAACACAAAATCCCTAAATCCCCTAACCTCTAAGCCATTGACCCTTAAACACTTAAAACCCGATCCCTAATCCCTCAATCCATAAACCCCTATTCCCTAAGAAGTTAAACATTAATCCCCTAGCCCATAATCCCTAAGACATTAAACATTAAACTACCTAACTTGTAAGAGCCAAATCCCTTAGCTCTTGACCCTTAATGCCTTAAACCCTAACCCATAATCCATTAAACCTTAATACTTGTACCCCAAATCCCTAAATCCCATAATCCTCGAAGCCCCTATCCACTTAACCCCGAACACCTTAACTAATCAACCATTTTGGATAATTTGGCGATACATACGACGCTAAATCTGACTCTACTTCTGGTGCAATTTATAGCACTAAATGGGGCACTAAAAGGGGTGTTATTTCCAGTGCTAAAGGGGGTTCTATTTTCGATGCTAAATGGGGTGCACTTACCTGTGCTATTTCCGACGATATTAGCACCTAAATTTTTTGGTTGGCGCAAAAAACGCCATAAATAGCCCCATCCCAATAAATAGTGCTGACTTTTTCAAAAAAATGGAGAAAAATACACTAAAACCAACTTTGGAAGAAAAAAGGGAGAAAATCATAGGGAGTTTTTGTAGTGTATGGAGATTTTTTACCCTTACCTTTGAAGTCTGATTAAAAGGTTGGTGCAAGACTTTGCCAATCACTTCCATCCATACATGGGAACAAATTACGTATGATTTCTTGGATGCCTTTGTGAATTATAATTACGAAGAGTTGTGTGATGAGATACTCAAGCTAAGGAAGAAACACGATGAATCCATGAATGATTTCTCCTTAATATTTAAACGCATCATATACATGTTTCATCTAGAATATATGCATGTTGTTGGTGATTTTCTCCCACATTTAATTGCCCTATATTATGAGCAAGATCAATCACTATAGGAAATACCTGAATCACATCTTGATACCAACATGCATATATATGGTGACGATACCTATGATCTGGTTCAACAACATATAGTTGGACCTTTATTCACATTGGGGCACTCTAATTTGAGAGATCATATCTTTATGAAGGACTTTTATGCATCCTCTCACCCCTCCATCCCTCTTTTTCTCCTTGATACTTGAGAAGAAAATCACAGAGAAAATTAGTCCTATTTAAATTCCCCTAGAAATGGCATGCGAGAGGTAAGTGTTGTTGAAATATCTACTTGAGTCTCTAGGTATCTTGTTATCTAGTGATTTCCTTGTTGTGAATAAAATTAGTAGCTCACAAAACATAATATACTTACTGGAATAATCAACTCAAATAAATATAGCAGAAGAAATACTGGAAACCAAAATCTCAAACACAATGCACACATATATTATTCCCATCAACTAAGATTATCATTAAAATAATTTCAAAGTGTACAAGGGATCCCTTACTAGGAAAATGGCCCACAGAGAAATACAAGAAAATTTATACAGAACCTGCAAACCCTAACAACTCCTAGTTTGTTGTATGATCTCAAAATTTCATGTTTCCTGAGATATATTCATATTTCCTTTATCAAACCTATGTATATGCACCTATCTCCACTAAAATCACCATACACACACACAAGGGTTGTACGACAAAATTTGTACGACACAACCCTGCTGCTACGGCTCCAATTTGTTGAAACCCACTTGTGGTTGCCTTTGTTCTCTCTTCTAATTCTCCCTGACCTAATCTATAGATGGAAGTCCTTCTCCACCTATCTGATATCTCCTTGAATCATAGTCCTTTGTTATCCAACCCTCTTGAGAAAAAGTCCTTCTTTGCTCAAGATGTTTTTCTCCTTTACCCTAGCCTTGCTTTTATAATCTTGAGTTATGAGATAACCCTAATCTCCAAAGTAATTGATGGTTGAGATTACTTCTCACCTCACTTGAGATCAATGGATAATATTTAATTCAATAATGCTAATTACTTTTATCATTTCATTAAATAAACTCAACTAATTAATAAAATCACTTTAATTTAATAATTCATTTAATTAAAGTAAAGTATCAAGGTAGAATGATTTGGATGACTTCCACATGTCTATACACTTATACCTGTGTAGAAGTACCTATATGATTCTACAATCATAAACACTCCCTCTTATCAAGGAAGGTACTTTTGGAAGAGCCACCTAGAACTGTTTATCCCTTCAACCCTAGAAAAATGTCACACACATCATCCTGCACACTGCCATCCCTCCAACCCTAGTGGTTAGTTAATTTTTGAACAATGGAAGACTTGGAATCAATGATGTAACATATCAATGCCCTAAATTTTGGAAAATTTGTCGAAGGCCTTTTCTCCTTCAATGTGATCCCAAGAGCCTCATAATTATCCTAAGCATCCATAAATGTCAACTCATACCAACTCAGTCTCCTAACAAAATTGGAAGGGGATAACGCCCTCTTCCCATATGAAGGTCAACTCMCCACACTGGAAGTCTATGAACTCTGCTCAAACTTCRTACCCTTCTTATCCTCATCCTCTTTCACTAGCATCGATCCATGATCCAAGATATCCTTAGATCCACCTACAAGATTTCCCTGCAACCTATATATCTTGTCATATCTAACCCCAATGCTCACTTCTGTGTCAGGGCTAGATTCCTCTATATGTATGAGTACTTTCCCTCTTGGAAAATTTAAGAAAAAATCATTGTCCTCCAAAATTGAAATTGATAGCAAGTTCTTCTTTGAATATGGTACATAAAGCAAATCCTGGGCATCAAATGAACCTCTTGAATCAAGCTAGAACAAAATTGTTCTCTCTCCCTTCATTGCATACTTGGMATCATCACAAAGCTCCACATGGACCCCTGATTCCCTCTCCATCAAACTGTTGAATAAMTCTCATGATGCAACACTGTCCAAGTACCATGCACTCCTTGAGTTGGTGCTAGTAGAGAGATAGGAGATYAGTAAGGATTCCTTGTAAACATTTGTTGCAAACACATCTAGTTGTGTCTCTATTGATATTTTTTTCTGCATATTTCCTTTTCCCTTATTCTCTAGACACTATGATGCATAGTGCCCATATTTGTGGCACACAAAACACTTGATTTTAATCTAGTCCTTCTTACCTGATTGTGAGATTGAATCCTCACTTTTACCCTTGGAGCCCTTTACTTTTCCCTTTCTTGTCTTACTAACAAGAGCCATGTTATCCTTCTCTTCATCTCCCTGCTTTCCTTCTTTAGACTCCTCTCGAGTCTCTTCCTATATGAAATCATCCCAAAGCCTCTGCCAATCTGGGATTTTTTCCCAAGCGCAGATTCCCTTGAAAAATGGTTCCCAAGACTTGGTAAAATAATTTAATGTCACATTAACGATCTCTTAATCATCCAATTTCTTCCCTATAACTGTAATTTGATCACATACCTTAGTGATCCTCATGAAGTAGATGGTAACATTGTCAGATATAAACATATGCATAGATCAGATTATATTTCTTAAGACCATATTCCTATTCATGTTAGTGCTTTGGAATAATCCTACCATGGAATCAAACATCTCCTTGGTCACTTTTTTCTTGGATAAGTGAGGAATTAGATGATCCTTCACTGAATCTAAATTTACCCGCTCAACTTTAATCTCCTCTTTCCCATGAGCTGCCAAAGCTAGCATATATGTCGATGGAACAACTACTTTTCCCACTAACTCCCAAAGGTCATATTCCTTCAAAGCCAAAGTAACTCTTTCTTTCCAATATAGGAAGTTGGATGCTCCTTCCAATCTTTCTTCAACTCTCAAACTTGTTGGTCTGTCCTAGAAATAACTTGTTATTGAAACTACCCCTGTACTAACCTATACGATCCTGTATGTGCCTATCACTACTGAAACTCACATATGTACATGAATTTCCTTAAAAAAACCCATGTATGTATGAAATTTTCTTACTGCAACCCACATACAACTTTCTATGACTACAAACCCTACTTTTGCTTCAATATGACCGTTTCCCTAAAATCCAACCCTTGATTTCCAATTGTTGGTTATAGATCTGTTGATATCTCCTTACACATATAATTTTTGTCTTCCTCTTAGAGAATGATCTCTAATAACATGTTGAAATTCCTCTTTCGACCTATAATATCTTGTTATCTAGTGATTTCCTTGTTTTAAATAAAATTAGCAGCTCACAAAACAAAATACACTTGTTGGAATAATCAAATCAAATAAATATAGTGAAATCAATAATGGAAACCAAAATCTCAAACAAAATACACACATATATTTTTCCCATCCACTAAGCTAATCATTCAAATAAATTCAAAGCTTACAAGAGCCCCCTTACTAGAAAAATGTCCCACAGAGAAATACATAAAACTTTAGACAAAACCTACAAACCCTAGCAACTCATGGTTTGTTGTATGATCTTGAAATTTCACGTTTCTTGGGATGTATGTTCTTTTCCTTTATCAAACCTGTGTATACACCTCTTTCTCCATTGAAAAACGTGTACACACATACAAGGAATGTATGATAAACTCCATAAGGTGTGACTCTGCTACTGCGGTTCTAGTCTGTTGAAACCCACTTGCAACTGCCTTTGTTCTCTCTTCTCCTTGACCTGATTTCTAGATGGAAGTCCTTCTCTACCTATCCAAGATCTCCTTGAATCATAGTCCTTTGTGATCCAACCCTCTTGAGAGAAAGTCCTTCTTTGCTCCCAAGATTATTTTTTCCTTTATCCTAGCCTTGCTTTTATTATCTTGAGTTACAACCTAACCCTAATCTCCAAAGAGATTGACTGTTGATATTACTTCTCACCTCACTTGTGATCAATGGCTAATATTTAATTCACTAATGTTGATTACTTGTATTATTTCATTAAATAAACTCAACTGATTAATAAAAGAACTTTACTTTAATAATTCCTCTAATTAAAGTATAGTATCAAGGCAGAAGGATTTGGACAAATTCCACTCGTCTAGACACTTAGACATGTGTGGAAGTACCTTTTAGATGCTACAAACATCATCAAGTGCATTATATAATGGGACACTTCGTGTCACACTTATGGTTATGTCAAGCTCTCATTATTCTGACCCATATTTGACATTGCAAGAAGAGGTAGGGGATGTTATGAAAGAATATGAAGGAAATTGTTATGATTCTATAGACTCTCTACCACCTTCAATGATAGAGTAGATTAATTCCATCTTTGATACTCCTGATGGTTATACATAACCGTTTTCCCAAAATTTCACCATAGAAATGCCCAACACCCCTCATTACATCATGGATTTTTCTTATTCCTGTCCACCTAGGATCATCTTTGATTCCCCTTGTTGTCTAAACCCTACTGATAATTCAATGTCTTCCCCTATTAACCAATATCATCGATTAATGGATGATTGTTTTCCCCTTATATACATCACACGAGGATGAGAAAGGGATGATTCTCATACTATTAAGGAAACAAATTTGAAGCTCCAGGGCATGACATATTTTTTAGGGAAAGTTATGGTGAATTTAATTGCCATCACATATAACCCTTGTGATGCTCTAACTACAGTCACCCTAATTAAAATTGAACATGAAGATGTCTCTCAAATTTTTGAGTTACTCATTCGCTTCTCACGAATTAGTATTTGTTGTGAATCACCTCTGTATCCCAGCTATGAGTATGTCCTCAATGATTCCTTACACCTTCTTGAGAATCAAAACAATATTGCCAACCTGGTAACCTGGAAGGAAGGAACCAACATTCAGTAGATTGTACCTTCTGAGGCACAACCTTTTCCTTACCACGAGAAGGAAGAAATGGTCTGCGGGGCATATCATGGCTATCACTTTTTTTTTCTATCTGGATGTTGACATTTCAATATTTGAGTCATTCATCCACATCCCCCCATCCAAATATCATTTGTTTAGAGATAATTTTTCCTCTAGAAACACACCCGACCTTTCTACCTTCTCGAACTACCAGGGCACCCATCTTAACTCTTATGGTGATACATCTCTGCTTGGAATAATGTGTGACTCTGTTCTTATAATCACTATAGGGATGAAATCTTGTGGGTCAATATGGGACATGTATGCAGATGGAATGGAAAATAGTTGTTCGTCTCTTGAACGGGATAAAATTTTACCTCGTCCACCTCCCCTGTGAGATGGAGCAAACACTATGACTCTTCCCCATCAAAATAAAAATTTATGTGATTTGGATATATTTGAGGTCTGTAGTAAATTATCTTCTAAAAGTGATAACTTGTTTGAAACCCATGTTGTTGACGACTAAGTTCGTGATTTTTATGATGGATTTCACACCATGATAAAAGAGAACCCTGAAGGACTTTGGAATATTTATTTTATGAGTAACTTGAATTATATGCATAATATATCTCATCAAGATAAGTGGGTCCTTCAACTCAAACCTATGGATATTTCATAATCTCATTTTTTTTATTTGTTTGCTAGGAATAATAGAAATATTGCATTCCACATTATATCATTTGACACTCTTTAGGGAAAACTCATATACAATTCTCAACGATTATGTGGTTCTCTCTTACACCAGTCCTACAGTCATTTTATCACATATCTTGACAAAGTTGGAGTTCAGTTAGAGGATTATTTCTTACCCTATGTTCATATCCATGATTTTTTTTTTTTAAATGTAATTCTTTTTATATACTATCTGGTAACCCTCCACTTCTTGTTGCTAATTGTCAATGAACAAATAATTGTAGGTTTGAGGCTACATGGATGGTTGCATTGGAATTACACATTTATTTGATCATTTTCTCAGCTAGCGTAGGATATGAGTATGATAGATTAGATTAGTTTGATTTGTTCCATGTAGTTGTTGCTTTTATACTATTAAGATTTTACAATAAATTCGACTATAAAATTTGTCTCTCTCTCATTATACATAATGACACTTAGGCCGCTACTGTTCTCTTTTGGAAAGAGTAGTATCATGTAACCCTCAACTAGATTTTCCATATTTTAAGATTTGAATAAGAAGCTTGCTATGAATTTTCACCCGATCAAGGAAATGAACAAGACAGGTGACTGACAATTCCCTTTTCCCTCCCCTTCTAAAGGATGAATATATGGAAGGGGAGGAGGTACTCAATTATCTCATTCATTGAGATATTTAGTCACTCATAATAACCAATTCACAACCAAATCCCTGTAACCTGTTAGAGTGGGTCTTATTTCCAGACCATCTATAATCCCCTTATTTGTGAGGTCAGAAGAAAATTTTCAAAGGCTTACYTTMTTTTTGTATCCATTATAATATTCTCCTGTTGGAAAGAGTTCTTTAATATCACTTTCAATACTCACCCTTATTATTCCCTGAATGGATTTTCTCCATAGAATAGTGTTATGACCCAAAGGGGGAATGTCTAGGGTTAAATGTATATGATATGACCCCAAGGAGGGGCATATATGGGGTTAAATGTACATGTAATGTGTAAATATATATGAAATAGGGTCAACCTAATAGTAAAAGGGCCTCGTGTGTAGGTGTGAATAGGTATATATAGAGATCATGTATTCGTTATTGTTCACATGTGAATTGTGATGTACAAATGTATTTGCTTATTTGGAGGAGGTTCTCCTATTCTTTAAGGAGTTATTATGTAACTCATCTCTGTTATATATATTGTATTTTTGCTCCATGCTCAAATTCTGGACATGGTGTGTACTTATGTTCTGTTATGATATTTTAAGCATTTGGTACTTAACAAATTGGCATACTTAAATTCAATCAATTCTTATTGCTAATTTATCCATTTTCTTTTATCGAACCAATCATACAAATATTGGTTTTATAATTCACTGGACAATTAAGATTTCTTTCATTCTAAATAGAATTCATCCCTAATACCTACAATATCAACCTTTTTAAATATTTTTATAGTAATAGTGATCCGGTTTTATAGAATGGTTACTACGATTGTTGGTAAGCATAATTTTTTTAAACATTTTAAAGCAATTATCCTTGGTACCAAATCAATGGGTTAATTAGTGCCTTAACATAATTGAATACTCCAAAATAAATTTTGTAATCATTTCAAAAAGTAGATTCAATTTTTATTCATATGAGCTCCGAGGATATAGGTAGAGCCATAGTAAAACTTATGTGAATCAATTGTTTGGAGAAGAATTTACTCACAATGGTATCAAAAACTAATCCTCTTGATCCTTTGTGTCTCACCTCTTGGTAAAATTTAGTTTTAAACTACTCTTCTAAGGGTGAACCCAATTCTTACTCTTCATTCATTGGAACCCTGGTATAAAATCATCCCTTCAGAATCATTCAAATTTATAGAACTTCCCCTCTCACCATAACTCTCTATTATTCAACTAAAAATAAGTTATTATCTGCACTAAGGAGTTCCCTGTCACAAGTTTAAAGCTCCCATCAAAGGAGATGTATTGGTGGGAACTTAAGTCATGTTTCACAACTAGAAAACAACACCCTATTTTTATCATATAAAGGATCACATTGATCATTCATGCTGAAAACATAGGTTAAATCATACTAAAAAGGATTAATTCTTCATTGAGCATCTCTTATGTTGTGTAGGTTGAGGGAACGAAAGAAGGACAATCAACCACTACAGATTTGTATCGCTCCTCATGCACTTAGAGTTCCAGGGAACTTGGGGAAGTATTTGTTTAAACTCATTTTTCAAAATGTTTGATATAAGTTGGAAAAGGATCATTTATATTAGTTCATAATAAATCATGACAAAAAAGTGAATACCCTGAAGTTGACCAAATCAAGGTATAACCTTTTGGAATTATGAAACCATTGGTCATTATTTTGAGTTCAAAGAAGATCCTAATACCCAACTAAAATAGGTCAAGAACTTGGGAACAAGACACTCAATATTGGAAAGGGAATCATATCATTAATTTCATGATTTATATCATTTAAATCCTACCCAATATCCTAGAAGGAGTAACAAGACATTAAATTTTCAAGTACAAACATTATATTCCTCTTCATATAATACATTCTAAGCACACCTTTTCAACAAACTAAGGACCTAATCTTACATATTGTCATACTACATCCATGAGCTCCTCATTCAAAATCATCCTCGAATTTACCAGTGCTCTTGTGATAGGTGAAATCAAAT
>SNQJ01S0053847.1:57499-81859 GCA_010110895.2 Picea sitchensis
CCCACAGTTGATTCGGGGCTAAGCAAAGTACACCTTTTAATTAAAAAGTTAACTCATTCATTGACTCATTGAAAAGGATATGTTGGATGACTTTCCTAGTAGAAGATCATATCTTTTTGAGAATTCAACATTAATGTGGTACCCATAATTACAAAAAAATATTACTATGATGTTATGGGTTTTATTTTATAGTACTTATATTTGAAGTTATATCCATAAATATTCAATGTCAAAGATAATAGGTTCTCCTAGTGTGTTGTTAATTGTTGTGACCACAACAAGTCCCCATTTTATATCATGTTCTTATGAGATAAAATAAATGGTTCCCCCATTTGTTTTACATTTGGATGTCTAACCTACTTGTAATCCTACCTTACCTATCCTTCCTTGACCTACTCAGATAGAAGTGTGAGCAATTGTGAAACAATGATCCTTAAGGAACCCTTTGTGGACCATACACCATTGAATCCGGTATTGATGTCCCTACCCTCATTAAGCAAAGAGACATTCTATTGGAACCTTGTTTATGATTGAATGATGTTTCGGTACTCCAACAATAACATGATCAACTTCCATATCGCCCATTGGATATATGAGGCTAAGTAGGTGGCATAGTACTCGTGGTGACACACCTCTTTTAGAACCAAAATAGTTGAATGAAATTTATTAAGCAATCTGAGGATCTATTTTTCCATAGTAAGAGAGGCCAATAAAAAAAACAAATATTAACCAAATTGTGGGAATAATTGAAAGCTAGTCTCTCAATTCTCTAATCTGGAAAAAATGGCAATCTCCTCACTATCGGGATGTTTGAACTTGGTGATTCAAAGTTTGGAATTTATAATAATTCAATATGAAGAATGTTTCTCTCTACCCAACATATTCATCTTGGTCCACCCACATATCATATTTTCAATTTATCCTGGAGCCAGATGACCATTCGATGGGTTTCCTCCAAATTAATTTCCACCAGCTAAAACCATAAGAAATGTAGATGTGGGTCTAACCCTTACAATCAAAAAAATTATCTTCTTCATCTATGATCTTTCGGATAATCCATCAGGAGAAGAGGCGGGGGGGGAGTGTTCATTTTTTGTATCATTTGTATATGGAATCTACTAGAACATGGATGCATATCATTAACCCACTTTTCCTTCCCATGCAGACAAATCTAATACTCTCCTCCATGAGTAAAATTATCACTACCATGAAATCATGCATGTCTCCTTTCCTAAGTACCCAATCTAATCTCACTACATCAAATATGATTATAGAACCATAAGGCCAGGGTTATGACATGAATATCTAAGCAAGTAGAACATGGAAAATTTTGGTTATGTTGTTGATACCACATAGATGTGGGTTCAATCTAGATGAAATGGAATTCAGTTTAATAGATTGATTAATATTTCTTCGATAGAGTAGTAGGATAAATAAGGATTGTGATAAATGCGAAGGATTTATGAAACATGTGCTCACATTGTTTTTTGTCTATGTAGGACAGGGAGAAACTCAAAATGATGTGAAGGAAATGATATTATGGGGTCCCCCACTTACAAGATAAGAATGAATAGTCATTGATAGGAGACAAAGGAATGAATGTCACATATCAAAGACAAGTAGGATTGCTAGTAACAAGAAGATAACTTCAGAAATTTAAAAATGGACAAGTTTTCCTACAGGATCTGAAGAACCATACACATGGATAACATAAGCCCTTTTCATTGGTTCGTGGTTGTGGGGATGTGAATGTTTATTAAACTTTGTGAAACTTGCATACATATATTACCACAACCCATGAGCTACAAATCTGATCATTTCTGATCGTGGGAAAAGAGCTTTGTGGCAATAACTGAAGAACTTCAACGAGTAATCCCTCGAAGATATGTGACCCAAAAACCTACAAATCCATGGCCTGCAAACCCACATACTATGTAAACCAAACGGAAATGATTTTTTCCTCTACAAATGCCACCATAACGAATCTGATCCTTTTTAGTACTTACCTTTGTAGGTGTATCTGACAAGGCGTTAATCACACCCGAAAACTCATTCCAAACCCACACCACAGACTATATGTCATCTAAATACCACAAAGTCTCGTCGAAACTTCATCATGGGTAAAATCTAATCAATATTACCAAACCATTCAAGGATTTACCTGTGAACCCAAAACCCATATACCACGCGGAAGGATCTATGCAGAAAACCTCACAGGTGCCAATATATAAAATCTTGTGACCTAAAAACCCCATGACCTGTGAATCTACTAAGTGAATTATCTATAAAACATATGAGTCCTTTCTCAGTGTCTTGAGTTAAAGCTTCAAAAACATGCTTACAACGTAAATATGCCTCCAAAACACATGCTAAGGATAAGTGACAAAATTGTCCTGATATGTATATCATTCAATATGTCATCTCACGTGCATAAAATCCCCACGGCATGAGATAAGTAAAATAAAATATAGCGAATCATGGATAGACATAGGACAAATCTAGAAAAATTTAGTTATTACAGTATGCACATTGATAAATGTTTGTGGATTTTCAGATTCCAAGAGATCAATGAAGTGAGAAGAGATAAGGGCATAAGCTAATCGCCACGTGTGAAACCTAAAGAAAAACGAGTATACCTAAAGGAAGATGGGACACATAGATTATAGGAATTAAAATTAGATATACCAAGGGAGATTATAGGTCAAAGAGAAGACATAGATCACCAATGCTCGAAGATCATATAGACCTTGGATAATTAATCATGAAAGTTTCCTTTCGAGAAAAAATAACCAAGTGAGACAACGATAAAAACAATCCTATCATCATCACACTTTAAGGAAACTAACATGGAAATATTATAAAAGGAAGCAAAGGACAAGAAAAATTTGTTTTTTAGCAAAGAGAGGAGTTAGAGTGTGAGCTCTCATGGCCGCAACATCAGGAAAGGTGTATTCATTTTTCTGGATATTTCCACCAAGAGGGACTACCAGGATTTGACAACATCAGGACACCGAGGAAATTCACTTGTTTTCACAAGAAACAGAGAACGTGATCTTAGAGGATTCAGTACACAACTAGAGAGATGGTAGTAATACACAATCCAACTTGTTACCCCCTATGCCTAGGGGTAACTAGAGAAGATCATGTATCATGGCCTACTATGGAGACAATGATCCTAACCATAACGATGATCGACATTTCCATACATATCAGCCCAACATCCCCCCTCATATAACCTCTTACAACTATAGATCAACCAAGCTCATCACATCTATACAACTAAGTGTATGGGAGATGGAAAGCTAGTGTCACCATGAGGTATGTTAGTCCTTCTTTCATGCGAAGTGTTGTGTTTAATTTATTAGGCATGTGGATGAGGATTATTGGTTGAATTTGGATAATGGATCACTAGCTTAGGAAGTTATATTTGTTTCCTTGTTTCACCTTTGTGTTCAAATTTTATGCCCTACTCCCATGTTGTCACCGCCCATGGAAAAGGGGAACTACCGAGGGTCCCTTACAAAGGTAACGTTTTGTTCCCCACCATACTTGACACTTTCCATCTTGGATCTGGTCACAATGCACTAAACTTTGGTAATGGGTCATGGTTCATTCCCTCATGAGAAGAAGGGGATGAATTCCTAGAGGTTTATGAAACTTCTATATGTATTCTATGTAAAAAAATGATAAAGTCCACCTATAAAATCCATAGGCCAACTTGATCTCTACCCCCTCTAATGTTAATCTCCCCTTGTCCTGTTGCACTGAATGCACAATTATGAAAATACTTTAGCCTAGTAATAATTGAAAGAATAAAAGATTGAAACCTGTAAAGAGGATTTGCAAAATAATGAATTGGTATCAAAAGGAAATTAAGGGGTTTGGAATGCAAAAAGTATCGAGGAAAAGGTATCTCAAGAATCAAGTGCTACCTCTATAGAGGTGCTCATAGAAATGGATTTGATGACACCATAATCCATGAAGTAAGCCCAATTCATACCACTATCACACTCACTCTTGAAGGGTTCTTTTCTTTCCTTATTTCCCTCAATACCTATCCCTATATCTGGGTATTTTATTTCACTGTCTTGGTTGGCACACCTAATAGGGTTGGATGAAGGCCCTCCGATATTCAAAATTTCCAACTCACATAAAGTCTTGAGCTAGTGTGATAGTTGAAGGGGATACTTAGGTGAATTGTTCACATGTATTATATCTTAAGTAACAACTTACTTTGCATTATTTAAGGACTAATATATCTTATGAACATTGTTTTACCCTGTCTTATATTATGTTTTGATTTGGATGGCCCTAACATGGTTCCTTAAGGGATTTCCTAGGATTTCACCCAGGACGTTGTGCCCTTATTGCAGGAATTTGGCATGTGTGATGCATAGAAGTTACCCAATGACTTGACACCTTCCAACATGAGCTCTCACATCTTCAATACCTTGGATGATGGACATATGGGTTTGGTTTTGGAATATTTGGTCACTATGGCACATAAATGGGTTGAAATGCCACATGTTGAGTAGTGTACCATAGGGATTATGTRTCACTAGATTGAGGAAATTGTAGTTGTTTAAAGATAGATACCATGTAGAGATGAGACACATATTCCTCCACCTTGGATGTAGTGCCCTAGACCCTTGACATTGGCCTCCATTTGATGATGACATCACCTTMTTGGGTTTGATGGTGATAGGATTTGAAGATTACTTTGGGTACCATTGATGATTTGAAATTAACATGGARGAGGAGACATGGCTAAGGTATCGATGTGTATAATAGCATCACGGGGTACTAGCTAGGTTGGGAAATTTTTAACCCCCAAAATGTCTTTTGATTCCTCAAAATGGCTCTTGAAGGTTCCGAACCCCAATTTTCCAAACTGGGACTTGCCACTAAAATGGCCTTGGAAGTTTATTCTTCCAATTTTTTCCACTCTGAAAGGATCAAGATAGATGGAAAACAAGATAATGATCTAGTCTAGATCATTTGTGGACAAATCTCTAGGGTTTACCTCATATAAAGAGGATAGTGCTAGGATTCATTTTCATCATCACTTCCCTCATACTTGTGTGGGGTAACACTTCTAAAAGATCCACTATTTTTGTTTCCTTGCCTCTTCTCTTTCATGTTCCAATATTGTGGAGGGATTTTTGTGGATGTTTTTCTCTTTTGGATGATAATTTTCCACAATTAGGGTTTTGGTGGTCTTGCTCCTTGGAAGAAGTAGGTAGTTTTTTGCAATTTATTATCTCTTGGTAATGATAAAGGTTGAATTACTATCTTGTTTCAAGTTTCTTTGTCTTGTTAAAACCCTAAGAGGGAGAGATAAGTGCTTCTCTCCCTCATAAAGTATTTATTATCCAATTTTTTGAAGGTTTCTTTGTGAGGGTTAAAATTGTAAGTCCCAAAAGTTCTTGCACTTTAAGGTTTTAACCCTATTCTTTGATCCTTGACCTAAGTGAAGCTAAAAGAATGGAAAAATGACACCTACAGCCCACGAGTATTTTCACCCTATGTACCTTCTTCCTTAAAGTCTAAAACCTAAGGCCCAAGTGTGTTTTCACCTTAGGTTTAGATATTACCTTTCTTGCTTCATCTAGTTCAGTTTTCAAGCTACATTTGTGACTCTGTAAGCCCTAGAGGACAATGACACTAGTATAGAGGTGTTCTTCTGGTTGAAGTAGCTATTAAAATAAATATTCTCTCTCTCTCTCTCTCTCTCTCTCTCTCTCTCTCACTCAAACATCTCACTAACATTTCTAACCCTAACTCTAGCAAAATGTCAATATTTATTGTTGTCGTTATAAAATTTTGCTACAAACATTGAAAACTATTTCAATTTGTTACATACACTCATTTACAAGTGGCTTAAACTACTCANTCTCTCTCTCTCTCTCTCAAACATCTCACTAACATTTCTAACCCTAACTCTAGCAAAATGTCAATATTTATTGTTGTCGTTATAAAATTTTGCTACAAACATTGAAAACTATTTCAATTTGTTACATACACTCATTTACAAGTGGCTTAAACTACTCAGAAAGTAATTCTAACAATTGGATAGTATTATACTAGTTAAATTCTTTATTTTCATGGTAAATTACTATACTTATGAGTTCTTTTATTTGTTGTTGTTGAAAAGTATTAATTTATGCTGTGAAATTAGTTTACAGCTATAATTTTCAACAACCATAGAATTTATTGATTGTCTAGTGTCTAAAGGGTCATTATTACACCCTATAACATGGTAATTGTCTATATTATGGTGAAAAATGTTCATTTCCTCATATAGGTACAAAAATTACCCTATTATCTCCTTTCCCTTTCTATACCTAGACCTAACCAATAGGTGACCAAGATAGGGAGATGTAGGCTTGGCTTATATTGCTATTTGATCCCTTGAGGTCACCAGGGAAGCCTCCCTTATGGTGGACCTATTTCCATCACTAAAGAAAGGGAAGTGTATACTTAGGTGACAACAGTATATTCTTCTATAGTTACATAAGATTTGGGATCTTGTGGAGGGATTTGCACTTGTGCAAATCTCGTGATAAAATTTTGGACTCATTGTCGACGTAGATTGAGTCATTCTCCCAACAACATTTTATGGTAAACGTATCCCAAGTTCCTTATCTCAAAAGTTTACCTGGCGACTCCACTGAGGGTAGAATCCCTCACTTTCCTTTGATTATCCTAAAGGGACCATCTGATGACTCCATTAATACATTTTGAGGTGTCTGTAAAATTGCATTTTCCCAAGTAATAGAATTATGGCATCCTTTCCTTTTCATGAAGTGTTTTCTTCTATTGATTTTGAAAGCATCCATTGATACCCAAACAATTTTAAGGAAGGATGGTTAGATAACTTTCCAAGATTCAAAGGATTGGTTATTACTCATGTTGTAAAGTTATTAGAGTGCATACATGGAATGGGGGAACACAAGGATATACAAATAATAGAGTTTATATGTTCCTTGTTGTTTGAATTACAAGATTGGATCAAATATTATTGAAAACCAAAAGCCATATATTCTCTCATAGATCTCATTAGTATATGTATTGAGTATGGGAACCCACAATCTCATACATGTGAGGGAACTCTTCAAGTACTTGCAACAATCCTTAAAGAAGGTGGTTTCTTCCCTAACCATCTTGCAGAATACCTTAGGGAAGCTCACCATGCTCAAKAAGAAGAATGTATTTGGAGTATTCATCCTCRTGATGAAGAAAATACATTGATATTTTCTCCACTTGTTGAGGAAGGTGAAGAAATTTGTAAGGAACCAAAACAATGTGAAGACTTCTCCCAAAGGTTGAAGGAAAGTGTCATAGAAGATAAGAAGTTTTGCAAGGAATTGGTTGATCATTGCAAATATGTGCGTCTATTGGTTGGCATTTGTGCACAAAGATGAGAGGAGCATGACCACATATTGGAAATGTATGAGTAATGTCTCAAATATTCAATAGTGTAAGAACTCGCTAAAGCATATTTCCAAGTAAAGACACTATGTGCCAGCATACAAGAAAATTATGATCAACCTTGGGTTTTATCCAATATATTGGAGTATAATGTAGATGGAGAAGAATGGGATGATTTGGAAGAAGATACAAATCTTGACAAATTTTTCTCTCCAAATGATCAAGCCAACGATGAAGAATATATTGGTTGAGAACCTCCATATCTTGAGTGTGACTTGGATTATTGTTTTGAAGATCACAAATCTCCAAGGAAAGAAACTAAGGAATATACTTAAAAAGAGGGTTACAAACCCCTTGAAGAGGAGAAATAATCACCTCATTATTCCATTAAAGAAAATGAAGATTTGATAATAAAACGAGAACCTAAAGGGATGAATCATGAGGAAGATCACCAAATACATGAAGTAGAACATGAGGTTCATTGTGAATATGTTGAAAAAGAGAAATTTGATGAAACACACCATGTTGAAGATTCAATCCGCGAAGAGAATCCTCATGAAGATGAAGCGATGACATTTTATCCTCTATCTAAAGAAGAATAATTCATCCTAGCTTCCATTCCTCCTACACACGAAGAAGAGAATGTGGTAAGTTATACTCCTTTCCAAGTTTTTGATGTTGCATCATTTCATGATTTGGGAAGTAAAGAGTTTTAGAACAACACTTGGATGCATTAGACCCTTCATGCTATAATAAAGGTGATGATGTTATTGACAATATTGATGATTTTATACATGTTGGGAGATGTAAATGGGATGTGATTAATTTTTTTCTTAATGGAGATCCAATTTTATGACAATGAAGGTCATCTTAAAATAAAGAATGTGGAATTGTTGTCTTGAGAACAACCATATGCAATTATTAATGATTTAGATGTTTGGAAACATCAAGATGACATGATTACAAATTTGTTCCAAGCATCTAGGGATGAATCATTGCAACACTTTCACAATGATTTTCGGTCATATTCTGGACAATTTTATACAAATCCTTTTGAGAAATTGGATTTATTATACAAAGAATATTTTCAACCACCTTCGTGCTCTAAATTTTATGAATACAATTGTGGTCATGTTTTGTTTAGAGCAGGATTTTTGTGGTGAGAGCTTCCATCCTTTTCATTTTTTTATATTTCTATTCCACCAAAGATACGGGTGGGGTGTTTCCTCCTAGTGGTGACTTATCCATGGGGGAATTTGTTTTTCAACCTACGGTTTGTTGCAATGGTTTTCAGTTTCATACACAAGACCAACAAGCCTTGGGTTGGGAGAATTTTTTTTTCTCTAGGCCAATGTTGATCCCTTATCTTTCACTCTCTTCTTCCATGGGAAACATTAGAGTGTTCCTTATATTTCGTCTCATCCCTTCTCTATCTTCGAGTGATAAATTTGTAGTTGAGGATGAGGATCAACCTTTTTCTACTTCTTTCAGCCTTGTCCTGGGATGGATAGGGAAAGACTGTGATAATTCCTCCTTGTATGACTTTTTCCCTCTCACCCACCTCCATGGTTGGATTTTGTGATTGATTATGATACAGTGTCTATTTTAACTCGTAATATTTTGGTGCTTGATTTGTCCTTTCTTTGGTTTGTTATTAAGAATAAGGGTAGACATTTTAATACAATGTTGGGATGGTTTCACTGGTTATATGATTATACCTAGCTCTCTGGATGCCATGTAGAATTAGGTTAGGTAGGGAATTTGCATCCTACATTGCATTTGTATATATATTTGCATCATGCATTCATGACAATCTAGTCTTGCATCTTATTGTATATATATTGCATTTTCATTTGTATATGTATACATGTTAGGAACTTGCATTTGATCATTGTACCGTTAATGTATCATGTATAGTTGTAGTAATTTTATTGGAACTTGCATTTGATCATTGTACCAATACTTTATCATGTATAGTTGTAGCAAAAAAAAAAAAAATCAACATGATTTTGATTTACTACTGACCTCGGTGGATCATATCCACCAGTTGATACTTCTAAAGGGTTGTGTTATTTGAAGTGGGTGCAGGATTGTAAGTCTTGTACAACCAAAGATGTTGAGGTTCTCATGTTCTCTATGGTGAGCACATGTCCCCATATCCCGACCATGATGATGATCAACATGTCCAAAAATAGTATCCCAACAACTCTCCTCGAATTACCTCTTACAAGTATATATCATCCAAGATCATCACATCCAAAAACCTCAGTATATGGGAGATGGAAAGAAAACATCACCATGAGGTATGTTAGTCCTTATTTCATGTGAAGTGTTTTTCTTAGTTTATTGGGAATGTGGATGTAGATCATTGGTTGAAATTGGATAATGGATCACTATCTTGGGAAGTTATGTTTGTTTCCTTGTTTCACCTTGGTGGTCATCTTCTGTGCCTTAGTCCCATGTTTTCACCACCCAAGGAAAAGGGGTACTCCTGGGGGGGCTCACAAGGGTAACATTTTATTCCACACCATAATTGACACTTTTCATCCTAGATCCTATCATAGTGCACTAAACTTCGGTAATGAGTCATGGTTCATTCTCTCATGAGAATAAGGGGCCAAAGGCCCATAGGTTGATGCATTTGATATATGTATGCTATGTAAAAATTGATAAAGGCACCTATAAAATCCACATGTCAACTTGAGCTCTACCCCCTCTAATGGTAATTTCCCCTTGTCATGATGCATTGAATGCACATTTATGACAAGAATTTAGCCGAGTAAAAAATGAAAGAATATAAGCTTGAAACCTGTAAAGGGGAATTGCAAAATACTGAATGGGTATCAAAAGGAAATTGAGGGGTTTAGAATGCAAAAATTACCAAGGAAAGGGTATCTCAAGCAACAAGTGATCCCTCTATAGAGGTGCTCATAGAAATGAATTTAATGACACCATAATCCATGAAGTAACCCCAATTCATACCACTATCACATTTACTCTTGAAGGGTTATTTTCTTTCACTATTTCCCTTAGGACCTATCCATCTACCTAGGTAATTTTTTTTCACTATGTTGATTGGAACACTTAATAGGGTTGGATGAAGACCCTCCCATATTCAAACTTGCCAACTCACATAAAATCCTGAGCTGATGTGATAGTTGAAAGGGATATTGAGGTGAATTGCTCACATGGCTTGTATATTAAGTAACATCTTACTTTGCATGATTTAAGGACTAATATCTCTTATGAACATTGGTTTATATTTCATTATATTATGTTTTGATTTGGATGGCCCTGACATGGTTCCTTGAGGGACGTCCTAGGATTCCAACTAAGGCGTTGGGCCCTTATTGAAATAATTTGGCATGTGTGATGTAGAGAAGTCACCCTGTGATATGGAAACTTTCGACGTGAGATCTCACATCCTTAGGACCTTGAATGATGGATAGATGGGCTTGGTTTTGGCAAATTTGGTCATGATGGTACACAAATGGGATGAAATCCACATGCTGGGTAGTTCACCCAAAGACTTATTTCTCACTGGATTGAGGAAGTTGCAGTAGTTGACAACTAGATACCATGCAAATATGAGACACAACTTCCTCCACCTTCGATGAAGTGCCCTAGACCCTTGACATTGACCTCCATTTCATAATGATGTCACCTTCTTAGGTTTTATGGTGATAAGGTTTTATGATTACTTAGGGTACCATTGATGATTTGGAATGACCATGGATGAGGAAACATGTCATTTCCATCATTACACCTCAATATGATGCCATGTGGCCTTGGGAGGCCCTCCTTTTCCCTTGGGAGGCTTGACATCACCACACATGTGGAATTATAATGGATATTTTCATGTTTTATCATTTGTATAGGATATTTGAGGGGGTCATCCCCACTTAAATTATGGATTATTTTTCATTTCACTTTATCTCGTGGACAAAGCACTATGGTTTAACTCATATAAAGAGGCTAGTGCTAGGATTCATTTTCATCATCACTTCCCTCACACTTCTAAAAGATTCGTTATTTGGTCTCCTTAGATCTTTTCTCTCATGTGCTAGTCTTGTGGGGGGATCTTTGTGGATGTTTTTCTCTTTTGGATGACAATTTTCTACAATTAGGGTTTTGGTAGTCTTGCTATTTGGAAGAAGTAAGCATTTGTTTTCAATTTACTATTTATTGTTAATGCTAAAGGTTGAATTACTATCTTGTTGAAGTTTCTTTGTCTTTTTGAAACCCTAAGAGGGAGACATAAGTGATTCTCTCCCTCATAAAGTCTTTATTATACAATATTGTGAAGCATTATTTGCTAGTGTTAAAAGCCTAAGGCCCCAAAGTGCTTGCATTTAGGTTTTTAACACTAGCCTTTGATCCTTGACCTAAGTGAGGCTACAAGAAGGGGAAAATAACACCTAGGTCCCAAGAACCCTAGGTACCTTATTTCTTAAAGTATAAAACCTAAGGCCCAAGTGTGTTTGCACCTTAGGGTTTATACGTTACCTTTCTTGCTTCATCTAGTTCAATATTCAAGCTAATGCATTTGTGACTCCATAATCCCTAAAGGACAATGACACTAGTCTAGAGGTGTTCTTGTGGTTGAAGTAGCTATTAAAATCAATATTCTCTCTCTCTCAAACATCTTACTAACATTTTTAACCCTAACTCTATTTAGAAAAATATTAATATTTATTGTTGTTGTTATAAATGTTTGCTACAACCACTGAAAACTACTTTAATTTGTTGCATACACCCATTTACAAGTGGCTTAAACTACTCAAAAGTTACTTCTAGCAATTGGACAATATTATACTTGTTGAAGGCTTTATGTTCATGCTAAATTACTATATTTTTTAGTGCTTTTATTTGTTGTTGTTGCAAAGTATTAATTGTTGTTATAAAACTAGTTTATTATTGTAATTTGCAACAACCATAACATTTATTGATTGTATAGTGTCTAAAGGGTAATTGAATATACTATTGTTAGAATAGAATTGTAGTTGTTCATTAATATAGAATTGCATTGCCATATTAGAATAGTTCTACATTTAGGATTTATCCTAGCTTAGATGGAAAAGTCTTTCTTCGGGAAGAAATTCATTTAGTTAGCGGTAGTCAGGCCCATATACTAGTGGAGGTTTCTATTCAAATGAGAGTGGGTCTAATTGGGACTTGTCATCGGGTGACTCTCCTTTTTGTCAACATCGAGATTTTCTCTTGTGTCAACAACTAGCCAAGATGGGACATTACGTAGAAGAAAACCAAAACTTAAGGTGTTGAGAAGAAGAATGAGCAATACCTTCAATTAACAAACTTTAGAAACTTGTAACTTTCCCATACAACCTCCAATTGGTGAACAATTGTTTTTTAATGTGTATAAAAGAGGGTGATATTTCTAATATATGGTTGTGTGCATAGATTCAATTCCAACTTTGTCTCTTTTATAACCTATAATGGTTCAATTGTCTTGCTACAGGGAGGGACCTTGACTACGTGTTTTCATCATTGCGGACCTTGGAATTAATTTCCAATAGTTTCATTACATTCTTTTGAAGCTATAAACATCCTTTTATGTGAGTCCAAATATCAACTTCACTAGTACCAAAGTATGTGCACCAATTTTTTTTAATTAGAAGTGTAGGCCCTATGTAAAATTAGATTTTACCCAAATGGGATTATGCCATCTCATTATGTATTATTGTTGTGCAGGATTTCAAGATGCTATCTAAAACTAGTTTGATCCTTAACCCACTGAAATATTTTAATCCAAGAAAATTGCCAACTATCATCTGGAACACCTACCACCTAGCACTTGGTGAAAACATAGATTGATTTAGAAAAATAGTTTTGAGCTAGCCAATGGTGCAAAAATGAATCAATAAGCATGGATGAGGCTATTATTTCTTCAACATATGTCAAATATATATGATTCCAAGGGATTTAAGAGTGTACGTTTATGATACATGGAATATGATGAATGCAAAATCAATGACTCTAAGCTAGAAACTAACTTGATAAATAAAATTTCAAAGATCAGTATGAGGCAAACAAATCGAGCATGCATTCAATGAAAAACAATACATTCATCATTTATCAATCATTCATCACTCTCAAAAGAATAGGGTCTAAAAAATAATGGAGCATAATTTTGAAGAGGATAGATTTCAAAATTTAAAAGCCCCCCTCCCCTAGGTTGGTATACTTGGGGGATGTTGAGGCCTCAACAATCGGTGACACATTAGGTGAAGCCATGAATCTTTTCAAATTAGTTGTTTTTGAATTTATAAATTATAAGAAAAAATCAACCATTTACCTTAAAGAGCACCTCAACTTTAACATTGGGTCCCAAAAATATATGATCAAGTACTAAGTCTGAAATAACCTTGTTCCCTAACCTAAGCCATTTACTAATTGAACCAAAGGAAAGATTGAAGAGATTAATTTATTTAAAATTTTAACTCAATATTATTGGTGGAAGCCACAATATCCAAGTTTTAAAGATAATAGGATTTTAAATGTTTTCCCTAGGCTATCTCATCAAACCTCACGGTGTTGCTCTACTATGAGTGAGTTTCCATAGCCCTGATGTAGTCACCACATGCCTTGATTAACTTCCAACAAGCATCCATATCCCCAATGGAGATACCTGCATTCCCTTAAGATAGACAAATCTTTCTTTCCCAATTCCCATTTATTTTCTTTAATTTTGATATAAGCATTGAGTTAATGGGGAAAATTTGCATCTTTCAGGAGCAATAGGTATGGTGCCTATTTTTCAAAGATCAAATATGCATACTTGGGTAATAAGAGTTCCTATTTAAATTTTGACTATGGATGGATGGTTTCCACTTGTAACAAAGCTCAAACATCATTAATGTGAGTGGAATGGAGCCTCTGAGATAAATGACTCATGACCAGTGCTTAAGCTCTAGGGTTACCCGAGCATTTGTGTATCAAATAGGCTTGTGTTCTGCCACTATTTTGCATGCCAAGGATGCTTCAATAGGCTCTCTATTGTCTAAGTCTCTCCTTTTATAATGGACAATTTATAATATTTTCTTGGCTTCACTCAGATGTTCCAAAAGATCATCGGGTTTGATAACAAGGAGGATAAAAAGCACAAAATTTGTCAATCTATGCAAAATAAAAACTTGAACTGAGTCTATAAATTTCCTAAGAAGCTGAAGGACAAAAGAAGATCAATTAGCAAGTCCAAATTACAAAGAAAATTGACCAAAAACAAACTCAACTTTYCAGAAAAATTCTAAAAAAATGTAGGGAAAAGGAGATTTGAAGAGATAAAGTCAAAGTTTAGTAAAAACACAGTTTTGAGAGGTAATCCATCAACATTTAATGAGAAGAAAATAGGTTGTAAGAAAAAAAAAAATTACTCATAAAGAATGACAACAAAACAATTGTACAATGCATTCAATGTACAAGAAACCACACATCACTAAAAAACTAATGCTCACATAGTCTCTAAGAGAATGACTCTTCTCTATAGAAAGCTAGATAAATCAACAACTTATCTAAATTGATCTCAAAAATTGGCTATCTCAGGACCACATTCATTCTCTATATATTAACTCCTACCAATTGATATTTGTGGTCCCTTGAGATCTAGGCTACCTAGGAATGAATTATTAATTCCCCTTGTGATGTTCGAGTTCCCAACAACATGTATATCTACTATAATCCATTGCTCAACAGATTTGTGTTATCATTCATTTTAGTGATTTCATGACTTCAATGCCTTGATTGTTCCATAACATGAGAGATGATATGATAAAGAAACCATGGAACTCGGCTGGGTCTTATTGGAGAATATGCATGTCAACCACGAAGTCAAAGTGTTTTAGCCATGCCACATACTCTTTTGGGATAGCTATCATCGTTGATAATATTGAATATTGAGCATAGAAAAATGGACTAGTATGATATGAGCTACATATACCTCTTTCATATTTATTGATCATCATCCATTCACACTTTAAAAATTGATGAGACTTTTCTACGATTGAGTGAGCTTTTTTATGATGAGTAGATTGATGCCCATGGATATTATTATGTAGCTATGATCTCTTCCTTATAACCACCACGCCACTGGAGAAAAGTTAAACACGAGGGGATGAAATTCTTCTTCAATAGTTCTTATTTTGTGCATGGACGTGCCCCCAATGAGCCATACATAATAATTTCTCAAAATATTTTCTTGCCAAGATTCTTCGGTGTCTTTATGTCATAGAGGTGTTATGGTTATGTGAAATCAATGGCTGGGATCAACTTGTGATGTTTCCAAATATCAATCTTTAGGATCCTTCCTTCTATTCAACATTCTCATAGAATGTGAACATTGAATTTGTGCATGGTGCATCCAAGCTCCTTTAGTTGATCTAACAATACAAACTATTGATTACCACAATATGCCCCATTCCAAATCAATTCCTAAGTAAGTCACACTTTATTCTAATAATGTAAGAAAGAAAAAACAATGTTGGTGTCTGCATAAGCACATTATGGAAGACACAAGGTAATATTTGATCATCTTAGAGAAATGAAAGGAAAATCCTAGAGAATCGGATATGCAAATTACTTCAGGCAATGATTCATAAAATTGGTCTTAATCAAGACCCTTGTGTATCATGCTCTCAACATGTGCCATGTTTTTCAAAAATTACTCCATTCAATGTTTCTAAGCATGTTTTTCCATTTAGTGATTCAAGCAAATAATGATGTCTTCTTTCCCAAGTATGTAATGCTTATAACAGTGAATTCCTAAGCAAAACATACGTAGCATAAGGACATAAGAGGTGAAAACATCATGATAAAAACAAACAAATTATTAGACCACTATCTATTTAAATTTATTACTCCTTGGTGAATTTATAAATAAAAAAAATTAACTTATATATCCTTTAAAATTCACAATCCTAAAAGACTTAAACCAATCCTTAATTTATATTTTTTTAAGATCTGGGTCAAATATACATTCAAGGCACATAAACACAACCGATAGAGAATTTTTATGACATACTATATCAATTAAACTTACTACCAGTTTCATATTTCTCTCCTAAAACAAGTTGGGTATTTACTTGTGAAAAACATAAGATGTATTTCATATTTCTATCCTAAAACAAGTTGGGTATTTGCTTGTGAAAAACATAAGATGTATTTCTGAACCAAAAAAACCCATGATTTCATTGAAACAAATCCATACCTTACCAGAGGTTACTAATCCACTTTTTAGGCTTACCAATGTTTTGTTTTAAGATGGGGCAAATGGGTAGAATAGGGAAATTCCTCTCCTCGCATTTTTTCACACATACACTTCTACACATGGATTATTTGTGAAATCAAAGAAACCAAAACTCAAGCCATCCTTCCAATTTTTAAAATAAAACAAAGTCTATGCTAATATGGAAAAATTGTTTGAAAGGAAAAAAGTAAACAACTACTTTGCGAACAAAAACTAAAAGAAAAGTAAATCCATTGGAAGAAAAACTTACTCTATGCATGATGACTTTATTTGAAAATTGAAATGGGACTAAGTTTAAAAATCTATTAAAACACAAAAAAAAATAGGAAAAAACATAAACTAACTATGCTACCTTATTCTAACCTAGATTGGTTGTTGGCAAATGTATATTATTTGAAATCATAATTCCAATGGAGCCATTGAAGGATCATAAAACCTATTACCTCTTGGAGAGGTAACATATGATTGTTTCACTTGGATACACCATTGTAAGCCTAGGAAGATGCAAATTAAAGCTTTGTAGGCCATGAGGATGTTTTTGTATGTGGTGTCCTAGGCCTTTGTGGTCAACCATGTCTAGTCCATCTAGTCCCTATTCTCAATTCCTTTCATCTTGGATAGGATTGGAGGTCTTGGGATAGATCAAGTGGGACACATGGTTTACAAGAGCCAATTTATTTGTAGGGGTGATCATACTATGTAGGGCTAGTCTAGCCTATGGTCTTGCTCACCTATGTCAATTTCCCACTTGGTCATGTGTCTAGAGTCTGTATGCATTTCTTAGCCTTGGTGCATTTATTCATTCACAGTTCTCAACATGGAAATCTCACAATTCACAACATCTCATTTTTTAGATAGATCATGAATCCTGATGTACAATGTCCCGGTGATGAAAATATAAAAGAGGCTCAATTTGATTGTAATCATACATACTTGACATCCCATGTTGAAGTTTTGGAACAAGGTCGAGTTATAAGAAAATCAGTTGTTGAAGGGTCTTGCGTGTATATTTATGGATAAACGTGGAAAAATGGGCTCACTCCATGGAATGCAAGGATAAATTTAATGGAAAAGGGAAAATAATCACACTCTAAAAAAACATGTGGCGGAATTTTCAGTCTGAGAGTTTTTACATGGATTCGACAAAACCAAGCTAAGGGTGCAATTAAAAAAGCATAGTGAAATTTATATTCTAAAATTATTTAAAAGGGATAATTATTTTATATTATAAAAGTGGCACCCCCTTTCACACATACACTATGGTTAAAGAAAATTATCTATACATCATGTTATGATGGGGATCGCACATTGGTTAAAAAGCAAATGAGGGGGCACATGGTAAAGTAAAATAAAGGAAGTCACCCCTTATCCAAATCTTATAACAAGGAAAAGGGTACACATACAAAGGAGCTTCCCCTCCTTCGTCTCATATGGTGAGACATCTGAGTCGATCCCGTTTTCAAATATTTTTGAAATGAATTCACGTGGAGTCTCCAAACAAGTTGCCACCCCTTTAATTATAAAGAAGTCGCTCAACTAGCCACCTTACTATGAATAATATACCCCAAATATAGATAGTTGTTGGTGAAAGAACCATGGGGTGTTGGGCCAAATATTATGTTGAGATTAGTCAAATTAAATCGGCCACATCACCCAGTCCCTAACATTCCAATTCATGGAGCATCTTCAATCCAACCAATGCCCCAATCAATCAAAACCGTCCTCTCTGCCATTTGTTAGAATTTACAAGAAACGTGTTGGGTCGATCATTAATGTTGGAAATGAATGGGGTCGAAGGAAATGAACATTAAAGTGAAAATTCAAGCAAAGTGAGTCTATCCACCTATTCAAGATAGTCGTTGAATACCACTCCAAATCATACGTTGAGCCTGAAATTGAACCCTTTGTGGCAAATTTTATTTGCGAATTTTTTTTTATCAATGACTTAGTCTCCCGCTTATGGATGACAAGTCAAGAAAATATTTTTTAAATGGGAGAGGGAAACTAGCCACATTACAAGGAAAATTATAAAATGCTAAACTGTAATATCTTATTTTTTCAGATTGTAATTAATCATTACTTATGATTACCATGTCATGGCATGTGAACAATGTAAATGTATTATTGTTTATATTTCCAACAACTGATTGTGGAGGTGAAGCCTTGAATTACTAGCCATGATATCACTAGAGGATATAGTGAGGAAACCTGTAGAAAGGGTTCATCATGCCAAGATGACCCAATCCTCTTTGTTGAAATATTTGATTTGGAATAATAAGCCTCATCATGATCCCAAGGAAAGATCAATTAAAGAGAAAATGAATAATGGTTGAACAACCAACCACCCCAATGAATGGAAGCATGGAGGGCCTGGTTGAGAAGACAAAAAACTGTTAGCCTAAAGTATGACAGAGTGCATTCTTCCTGCAGGGATAGATTGACCCGAGTTCCTTCTGGAAGACATGAAGAGAGAGAGGGGAAGAAGAGACACACGAAGGGGGCACGGGGATCATTTAGAAAGAAGAAGAACACACGAGGCTCTTTGGTTCTGGAGAAGAACTAAAAAACTAAGTTATTCTGGTTATATGAGAGACCAGATAGTGTTTTCTAATCAAGCTAATAAACAAAGTTGTGTGATTGAGTGAGCGATCAGAACTAGCTCCCTTGCTTGGTGGATAGAAAACTAGACTACTAGCTTCCTGCGAGAAAGAGAGTGACCTCCAGGATTTTGTGGAAGACCCGAGGAAAATAGAGAGAAATCCCTGGTGGTATCATGTCTTGGCACGGGGGTGGATAGAGTGCTAATAATAAATGCATCTAAGCCTATAGTTGGGTGGAAAGGTGAACACCCACCGTCAGTTGGCAACTAAATTCTAATTTTCGATAAGTGTGACTCTGAATGTTATATTGTCTCGACTTATTTTTTATAGTGTGAGCTCATTTGAGCTAGATTATGGCATCATATTCTATCTCTTTTAGATGTTAGATAATTGTGACTCTGACGGTCTGGTTGACTGAAGATTTTGATGTAGAGTTTAAATATTATCTCCTGTCAATGGTTTTATGCTTGTTTATGTCTAGAAAAGGAAAATTGTTAGTAATGGGTTTTTAAATGAATTTGTGGCATAAGGATTTGGCCTCTGTGCTAGTTAGAAAATCTTCAAAGGGACTGTTGAAGGATCAATTTCAAAAATACAAAGTTGGGAAAAACTCTATCTGTCGATCCCTCAAAATTTATTTTCCTGTTATAGAATTCGAGTTCTTTGAATGGAAGGCACTTCCTTCAAACCATTTTCTTGTCCAAGTGACCTCAGGCTCGAGTCCACGGACTTAACCAAATCTTGTGTAATATTTAAGAGTGTAACCCTCTAGGGCTTGTCAAAATCCCATATGACCAGGACCCTGGAACCTAGTGCTACACTCAAAGGGAGATACACCTTTTGTGCTTCGAGACTTCAGAGGTCTGGAGTTCCGGGATGTTAGAATTTCACAACACTCCAAATCTCGTCGAAGGAAACTAGTCGAAACGGTGATCGGACGGTTGACTGACAACTGGCGGTTTCCCATCCATTGTCGTGGGATCTGATTTATCGTTAAACCCTGACCAACTCTTCGGTTGCAAAGTAATGTGAGTTGTATATCTAAGGATATTTGATATCCTTCCCGACCGTTGAATATAATCTACGGTCAATTCTACGTTGACCCACTCTCGACGTGAATGAGTTTGAAATGAACGGAATCCCTAAACGTCGAAGTTGCGAATTAATGCGAGCCATTGATCTAAGGATACTTTGGGACCTTTCTCGACCGTCAGATCAAGTGTAGTTGAAGGATAGGGTAAGTGGTACTACTAACCAACAACAAGCAATCGTTCCCGCTTCATGACCTTTTTGGCAGGTAATCCTTCAGGGAATTGAAGGGTTATGAATTGTAAGGGGCATGAAATTGCGAAGTCCCAAAATGGTGAAAACCCGCCAACCGTTAGATCAAGGGATATAATTTAGGAGTAATGTGAGTCATTGATCTAAGGAATCCTTGGGGACCCTTCCCAATCGTTCGATCAATTGGTGGAAGGACAAGGTAAGTACTTCGACGAAGTCTTTCTTAGGGAGTCCGAAACTTCAGGACTCCGGGACTTCGAGAGATTTGAGGATGTAGGAGGATGTGTTAAATGTCGAAGTGTCAAAGTTCCCTTGTTGAAGTTTTCATTTCCAGTTGGACGGGCCCACATACACCATGATGATGTGGCGTGCATCAATAATTCCACATGGCATTGTGGGATTGGTTGCAAGTTAGGTGTGGGACCCCCATCCCTTGTCAAGTCTAAACCACGTGTTAAGTGTGGATAAATCTTAGTTGAAATATATTTAAGGGTGGATATAGATCCACCATGGATCCCCGCGAGGAAAGGGACTTCAGGAATTTGGGTCTCCAGGGATGTTTTCAGACATGTACAGGAATGACGAAGGGTCGAAGGCCCGATACTTGCGAAGGCTCTGGGAACATTCCCTATAACCACTCCTCTAGGGGCCACGTCATTTCCAGAGCACAATGACCTGGGCCAATAAAGTGCTAGGTTGGACAGTATGAAAGAGATGAATCCATGTGTATACCATGTTGTGGAGGGGATGGCCATTGGCCAAAATCTTCTCGAAAACTTCGAAATGCAATAAGTATCGAACCATAACTCGGTTTTGGACAAGGTCATAATTGTTGGAAAGATCTCGGTAAGCACAAGGTGATGGTGTCCTCATCCGAGGAATTCAACGAGTTGTAGGGAAGTGGAAAATTTATACCCCATCCCTTAAAAGGGTACTTAGGAGGTTGGGTGTATGACAAATTGGTATCAGAGTACGCAACAACAATTAGTCTGCTTGGGCTCACGAAAGAGTCAAACACATTTATTTTCTTAAGAAAAATGTAAGGGGAAGGGCACCCTACCCTACCCTATCTAACCAAACAAGATTTAAACAGTAGTCCTGGATGGGTGATCCAGGTGGATCCCCAAGCTCAAAAAATGCTCAAAAATCAAAGTTCTCATAATTGGATGAAACTAATTCCATTGCGACTAGCTCATCGTGCTGATTCTGACAGTATATTTACTTTTTCAAATGGGCTCCGTATGCGAGAGTTATCACACTCTTACCACTTTCTCAAACAGCTAAAAAAGTCAAAGGATTGGCAAAAAGTCAATGATGACATCATCATGACATCACCAAAGACACTTCATGAGGCTGACGTGGCAGAAGCAGGTGTTGACAAGTGGCAATCTGTGACTAGGCAGATGTGGATGGCAGATCCAATTAGAATTGGACACTTGTCAAATTTTTGGGCAAATGTGGTGGTGCCACGTGGCCCGGGCATGGGCAACCACGTGGCACCCAGTCAAGGTCGAATGACAAGTATTAAAAATGTTAGGGGGTCCATGGGTTTTGAACTCAAGACCACCCACCAAGCCAAGCGCCTTAAGGAGAGCACTAACACCAACGCGCCACACATGTGTCTTGTTAAATAATATAGATTTAATTTTATTTAAATTGTAATATATTACTATGTGGGCAGCAGGGGGCTGGGGCTAAGCCCCAACCCATGGTTTATGGTGTTATGTGATCCTGTTTGGGGGCACGTGCCAGTCCATTGGGGGCTTAGCCCATATATTGCTGGAAAGTGGTTTTTAAACCATATATTAATGATTTCTTGGGATTTCTGACTGATATTTAGACCGGAAAGTGGGTGTTTTAGCATATCTTGGCCATTGGAAGGGGGATTTGATCCCAGAAAGAGGTCATTTCTGGAGGGAAGTTGGGATTCCTCATCTGAGCCTTGAAAACTATAAGAACCAGTGTTTTTGAAGCTTGGAGGAGACTTTTTGATGTAGGGTTTTGAAGGAGTAGTTTGTAAATTTTGGCCTTTTCTCATGTTTTGAGAGGCGTTTTTCTCATGTTTTTGAGAGGAATTTGATGGAGCAAGATTGAATCTGAGAAATGAGGTTTTTCTCAACAGACATGAAGCAAGTAATGTAACAAAAAAGAGAATTGTAAGAGAACTTTGAGCATTTTAAAGAGCAATAAAGAGGTCCTTCACTTGGAAGCGAGCCCGGAGACGTAGCCAACGATTGGTGAACTCCGTTATCAACCTCTTGTCTCTATTTCTCTTTCTGTTTTGTTGTTCTATTCTCTTCATTTGAAGCATGGATATTAATGGTTGATCTCTTTATTCATTACTAAGCATCAAGAAAAAGTCACAATTGATATTCCGCAAACAAGATAATAAGTTTTATGTATTTTGCATTCTTAACGATCCGGTGCATAAAATACATTAAACTAACTTGCAATTGATCAGTAATACCTTGATTTTTGGATCAATTTTAAGGTATCAGAGCATTTGGTTGTGAAGGTTTGACAGGAATTGAAAGCATTGGATGCTCACGAGAGAAAAAATCAAGTGAGGAGAAGACCAACTTGAGGCTCTTGACACAGAGATTTAAAGGCGACCGCATAAACAAGAGATGTCTTTGCCATGGAAATTGAGTCCCTTCAAATCTGAAGATGATTTCTTCGAGGCTTTTAAATTGATGCAAGCCATGGTAGAGAAGCTTTATCATGAAAGAGGTCAGCGAAGGAATCCAAAAGTTGAAGAAGGTGAATCTTCAGTAAGAGCAGAAGGAGGAGTTGGAAGTGGTGGACCTTCAGAACCTCCTTCTCCTTCATCCTCGTCATCTAATAATGAAGCAAGTGTACATTCCTCCAAGGATAAGCAAAAAACTCATCATTCTTCTTATATGCCATTATTAAAGTTAGATGTAAAGTTTCAATTACCCACTTATGATGGTGAATTAGATGCAGAAAAGATAGATAATTGGGTGAGACAGTTAGAAGTATATTGCAGGATACAAAAGATTTTTGATGATGAAACTAAGATCCAACTTGCAAGTCTCAAATTGGGAGGCACAACTCTCATTTGGTGGGAAAGCAGAACTAGAGATGATCTTAAGAAAAGTGGTAAAACAATTTCTTCTTGGAATGATTTTGTTATTGCATTAAAACAACAGTTTTACCCTTTAGCTTACATGCAACAAGAAATGATGAATTGGCAATGTTTAATACAATCAAAAGTTCAAAGTGTACAAGAATATACTCAGATATTTCATAAGAAAGCTTTAAATTTGGGTATTCCATTATATACACAAGAGACACTCCTAAAATATATTGGTGGTTTACATTCTTATCTTAAGCACACTATTCTTAAGCTAAATCCTTCTAACTTTGATGAAGTATGTGTACAAGCCATTCACATTGAATCTAGCAAAGGGAATCTTGGTGATAGTGTTTATACAGATACTTGGAAAAGAAAGGATGCAGGGAAAAGGAAAGAGAAGAAGACAGCCACAACAAGAAAGGAGAAGCCTACTTGCAAGCATTGCAAGAAAGTAGGCCATGATGAAGATCGTTGTTGGGTCTTACATCCTGACTTGAAGCCAAAGAAGTTTGCCAACCACGAAAGGAAGAATACCACAGCTGCAAAAATTCAAGTGGATCTTGGATCAGATTCCGGTGATGAGACACAGGTTGTAGCTATGGGAATCCGAGGTATAAATTTTGTTGCAAGTTCTAGCTCTTCTAGTTCAGTTGATGTAAATGATGAGTATAAAAGGAATGAACTTTTCC